>LR812525.1:4556775-4653502 GCA_903798195.1 Danio kyathit | reverse complement strand
CTCGGCGAGGAGCAGCAGATGTGGATGGCTCAGCGGGCGGAGCGGTGTTACGATCCCGCCGATAGATGACATTACCCATCGCATCAGACTGCTTCTTTCAACCGCCTTGAATTCCTGGGTGAATTCACAGACGGTGTCGCCGAACAGGCCAGCCTGGGATATGGGGGGAGTTAAGAAAGCGAACTTTGTCGACCTCAGCGCATATCTGCCAGGTTTAGCCAGAGGTGGCGCTCCTGGACCACTAATGTGGCCATCGACCTTCCCAGCGCACACGCAGCGGACTTAGTGGTCCGAAGAGCATAGTCGGTTGCGGTGCGGAGCTCGTGCAACAAGCCTGGGTCGGAACCACCCTCGTGCAGCTGAGCCAGCGCCTGCGCTTGGTAGCGCTGGTAGGTGGCCATAGCGTGCAAGGCGGAGGCAGCCTGGCCCGCAGCTTTGTAGGCTCTGGCTCCGAGGGAGGCAGATAACCTACAGGCTTTGGACGGGAGACAAGGCAGACCCCTCCAGGAGGAGACGCCACGCGGACAAAGATTGACCGCGATAGCGCGCTCGACCTTCGGGATTGTCTCATAACTCTTGGCTGCTCCACCATCGAGAGTGGTGAGGGCGGAGACGCACGCAGATCGGGCAGAAAAAGGTGCCCTCCAAGACTGCGTGAGCCTACTGTGCACCTCCGGGAAGAAGGGGACGAGAGGCTTCGAAGGACTGGCCTTCTTATCCTCAACGTAGCACCCATCTAGTCGGTCCGGCCGCGGAGCTGGGGGATAAACCATCTCCAACCCCACGACCGAAGCAGCCCGGGAAAGCACGGCCATCATATCCGACTCAAGATCTTTGACAGCGCTCCCCTGCCCGGAGGGAGGGAGCGGGTCTGGATCTTCATCGGACATTGACAGCCCACCCTCCGATGCAGCAGTGGACGTCTGGTCCCCGGTGTCATCGAGCGAGAGGGCTACCATCTGGTTAGACGGATCGCTTCCTCCGCTCGAAGCTTGGATGGAGCGCTTGGAGGAGCGGAAGGTCCGCGAGCCCGGGGGCGGCGGATAATCTCCCACTGGAACCCTCAGACCTGCCTGAGTGCCTACTGCAGTGCAGGGGACAGCTGGGGTGGTTAGCCCTTTTGCAAGAGCTAACCGCAAGCTTAACTGCGCAACAGTCATGCCATCGCAGTGACGGCATGAGCTGCCCGCGAGCACCGCATTAACATGCTGGACCCCCAGACATGACACGCAGTGCTCGTGCCCATCATCCGGGGACAGGAAACCACCGCATCCAGAAACGCACGGTCGGAGCGACATCTTGAAAAAGACGCGCTGCACGACCGTATTGCTCTTTTAGGTGTAAGTGCAATACAAACCGCTCGGGGAGGACCGGACCCAAAGGACGCCAGGCAAGGGAGAAACCCAGCTCGACCGTCTGCCACCGCGTGTACCACACTCTGAACTGGGAGACCGCTCTCGTTCACTCTCTCTCGCAGATTTATCAGGAAATCGGCTGGAGGAACCCTCATCGACTCTCTCAGAAGGCTGTGAAGTCGTCTGAAGCGAAAAGGATGCTTTGGCTTGCTAGCTCTGTGCTCATATAGCAAGATTAATTGCAACGAGCATCAGGTGCGCAAGCTGAAGCTGCCAACTCATTGGCATTTCATTGGCCCGTTTACATACTCTTTCAGATGATTGGCTTTCTGAACGAAATCCCCATAGTGGAAGTTTCCACATAGCATTGAAGTTCCCCTTCCGAAGGGGAACTGAGAGAGCCTCGTGCAAGTGTGCAGAAATAATTAGCAGATTTACGGTTATGGGAGATTGCGTTGGGCTTACGCAGTCGCTTCTGCATGAAGTGTTCAGGTATGAAATCATTTATTCAATGTTTGCATTTGCTTTTTCTCACTTATCCACGACATGATTTGTGTTGAACCCCCTGTTTTTTGTAATATTTGTTAGTTATGCACCAGATTTCCCCTTGTTAAGATTTCGTACAATGTAGCCACGATCATGACAGTGCCTTTTTGACAGGATAAATGCTGTCTTTGCAGTTTCTCAAGAAAATAATGTTGAACAAAATCACAGCTACATACATATAAAATAACCAGCCTTTATATTTAATGTATTTAAAATGTATATTTCACTGCCAGGCAAACGAAACCTTATTTTATACGGAACGGAACAAATTGCAAAAATGTGTAAGACAGGGACGAACAAAAATTTACATTTCACATATTTCACTTGGAAAAAATATATTTTTGAAATGAAATTTCGTTTGGTATAAATTGTATCTTAATTATTTGATGTATTATTTGATAGTCAGTTATCTACCAAATAAACAAGAAGTGCTTCAACACAAGGTCCGCTATGCTGCATCGCCAAAACACCAAGATTATGCGCCAAGATTATGGCAATATGTAAATCGTTATGTTCTCATTATTAACATTTATTTCTGAAATGTTACTAAAGTGGTTTGTTTAACTGAAATGTTCAGTTCTTAATATAACATATGGATATTATGTAAAATAAGTCAGTAGTTGTAATGCAGCATCATAATGAACAAATATGGGCTGTGTCCGAAATCACATACTTTCATACTATACAGTACGCTAAAATCAGTATGCGAGCCGAGTAGTATGTCCAAATTTATAGAATTCGAAAATCAGTATGCGAGAAGTACCCGGATGACTTACTACTTGTGGCGAGATTCTGAAGTGCGCATCCCATGCACGCTGCGCTATCCCATGATGCCCCGCAAGAGAATTCATGAATGGGAGTGAATCGTCGCAACTGACGCAGGTAGGTCACGTGACCATGACAAAATGGCGGATGTAGTTCGTCCGAATTCCATTCATACTTCTTACATTCAAACTGTATAGAATGTACTTTTCTAACGGCCGAGTAGTACATTTAAATTCAAATGCAGTACCTACTGAGTAGTAGCCGGTTTCGGACGCAGCCATGCACTATAGTCATTTGCTCATATTAATAGGGAGTTCAAAATTATCACGTCCATGACGCAAAATTATGGTTGTTTAGAACAAAGACCTGAGATGAGTTGTCGATCATAATTAGCATGGAGATATTATGACTTTGTATATAAAGTTTCATTTTATTTGTGCTAATATTTATTACACAATATAAACTTTTTCATTAAATCGTTACGGACGTGACACGTGATCGAAGCTGCGTGATGTCTTAAACATGTAGCTCATAAATTAAAAAGGCAGTGATGTTGTGAAAAAGTGAGTGTAATTATCTATACTACAGACCCCAATCCTTCTGCAGAATGCTTACTGCTAAAATAAAACGTGGAAAAATCTGTCTTTAACCTCTTTTTTGAAAGCATGCAATGTGGTTTGATGAAACAGAAATTTACCATTGGCACAATCCTCATATTTCATGGATAAACAAAGCAATTTCCTTAAAAACTCCACAAGAGCACATCATAACAATAAAATACAGACCTTAATGAGCAAATATAAATTGGTTTTGTTATTTTGGTCAAAAGTTTGTTTTTTCATGATAAGGTTGACATTTTTTTATGAAATATATATATATATTGTGTGTGTGTGTATGTGTATGTATATATATATATATATTAGAGGTGGGCATAGATTAATTTTTTTAATCTAGATTAATCTAGATTAATTTCAAAATTAATCTAGATTAATCTAGATTAAAATGGCTCATTTGAATTCTGCCGAAGGTATTCAGAATATGTGTGCTACCCAAATAATAAGTCTTTGAGAATGGGTTTCTCAAGCCGGGTGTCGCATTAGACCACTGTCTCATCTCCAAAATGTTTCCAAAATGCATCACAAACTGCTTGAGAAACTGTTCTACTATGATAATTGGTGATGAAAATAAATGATGTTCAATAAGATGTGTTTACTTACTTGTGTTTACTAACTGTTTATTCAGTTAAACATGAATGTTGAACTGTAGGCCTACATAAGCTCCAAACATTGAATTCTGATGAGCTTTATCAGACTAAAGTCAGCACTGAACTAAACAGAAATGGAATTAAGACGTGGAGTATGCAGATTTTAGTGGCATTATTGAAGTAAACACCGCGGTCTTTAGGACCTTTCGCCATATTTTCCGACAAGGTCCACACGCGGCTGTCAGAAAGGACTGCACACACACATACACAAACACACACACACATCGCGAAATGCGGAAGTTTTTTTTCTTACCATTTGGCATGCGTTATTAAACTCCATAACTTTCTCACCTGTCCTTACTCCGTATTTGCGTCTATATTGCCCCAGTTTGTCACGAAGGAATAAATGAAAAGTGAAACTGCAGTTAGAGTCAGGCATCCTGCTGATTTGATTCAATAGAGCAGACGGCTCACCGGTCAGGTATACATCCGCGGTAATATATCAAGGTGAAAGTCATCATAGCTTGCGTAGAATAGACCCAGCTCCCAACCCAACTTTGAGAATAGATTAACGGCGATATTTTTTTTATCGCGCGATAAGAGTCTCGCGTTAACGCAGCACGTTAACGCCGTTAACGGCCCAGCACTAATATATATATATATATATATATATATATATATATATATATAACGCACTACATAATTGTGAATAACGTGTGCGAGACCCTACATATATATATACACACACACACACACACACACACACACACACATATATATATATATATATATATATATATATATATATATATATATATATATATATATATATATATATATATATATATATTTACATACAAGCACACACACACACACACATACATATATATATATATATATATATATATATATATATATATATATACATATATATATATATATATATATATATATATATATATATATATATATATATATAAGCTGAGGGTTCTATCTGTCTATTTATATTTGTGTATAATTACCTAATAAAATTTTTAACAGTAAATATTTCTTATATTTTTTTATACAGTCTATTTATATTGACTAATATTTTTTATAATTTTATATAACACATTTTCATTATTTAACAGATTTAATAGCTCTATTAATCACATTCTTTCTATTTCATCAGCTTTGCAATAACCTGATTCCTGATAAATATGTTTGTGAATTTTATTTTGTACGTTTGCGCGAGTGCTATATGCCAGCATGCAGTGAGTTTATGTGTATAATGTGAGTGTTCATTTGGGTGTTTATGCGAGGATCGAGTTTATATGTACGTGCGAGGGTATGTGGGTGTATGCATGCATCAAGTTTATATGTATATGCGCAAGTTTCATACATGTTTTGAACATTCAATAGTATAGGTGTATATGCACGTCACGTGTTTTATGTATGTGTTGATAAGCAAAGTTTGATTTGAATCCTACACGGCGCCTCATAGCATCTGTGTTTGCTTCATTGCCTTCTCTTCTGACACCGCTGGTTTCGGTGTCTGGGAGGTTGGCTTAAACTTTTATGATGCCTCATCTTCTCACTCTCAGTATGTTTTATTGGGTGGAACAGATTTGATGTGTTCCCTCTGCTAGTCGGCACCACTCTCCTGCACACTTTGCAGAGCACCGAAACTCTAAGTTTATCAGAACTTAAAAAGCCGAACCACTTCCACACCACTGCATTAGTCTTTCCTCTCTTATCAACTATTTCATCTGCATTCTTACTTGTGGACGCTTGTTCATTTGTATCTGTATTCAGGGCACTGCACTCATTTTGTAGCTATAACTTTCTGCGACGGTCACGGAGCTTAACCAACTGCTGAGCGCCGACAGCGCGTGTCTGTGATGTACGTCATCACGCAGGTGACATCACGCTCTTTCTGACGGCTGAACACTGAACGTCATTCAGCGACAAATGATAATATATATAAGATATTATACATAAAATCGAATATTTATATGCAAATTTATATCGAAATACCAGAAATGGGTTTAAAACTCATATCACCGTTATTGAAAAAAAAAATCTACAGCGATATATATTGATATCGAATTACTGTCCAGCCCTAAAATGACATATTAAACCATTTAGCTGATCCTATTAATTGGTCAAAATTATTATTGTCCATCCAAATTCGACTATCGTACCATCCCTAACATGCAGCAGAGAGATCACTTTGTAAAGTTCATTTGACATTCATTAGATATTTAGCTACAAACCGATTAAATTCATTGTGCCTGTTATATTTTGAGCCCAAATGACATCAGATAAATGTTTGCTTTATGTTGCACAAAGCTTTATTTCTCAAAAGTTAAGTAAATAAATTAACCATATGAATTATTTAAACAATTTAACTGCATGAAAAATGATACAATGACACCAGTATTAACATATTCAGAAAAAACTCACTGTCATTGCACAATACTCCGTTTTTGGAATGAGCAATGCATTTTATGTTTTTTTTTAAATTATTATTACTTTTCACGAATAAAATAATAGAAATCAATTAAACAACTTCAACATTTGAGATAAAGATATGCAACCAGCTGTAAAATATTCAGAACAGTATTCCCTATAATACACAAGGCTTGTCTTTTGCTGTTTATGTCTTTGTTGTTAAGACTTCCTAATCTGAAACTTTGATTGTCATACCATCATGTTAAAAGTTGTAGAGCTGAAATAATAACTGAACGTGTTATGACCATGAAAATTACCAATGAAAACGTTGCATATAATACAGTTGACGATCACACAGGATGATACATGCATTTTTGGTTTGTTTGTTCTGCATTTGTGGTATAATATCAAGAATATGCAATTATCATGCCTCTTTTATTTATATGCTGGGTGATTTGACATATTTAGTGTTTGGATAACATACTGAATATATTGCTTCCAATATGCTGTTTTTGTTTCTATGAAATGCCCTTATGAACAGAGATATACAGTACTGTTAGTCATGTAATTAAGTGACTATCCATGAGGTGGTGGAGGATTAATTACTGGACTGCCATCACACTGAAATGTGTGTGTGAAACATGTGTGACGTGTGTGTTGTTCTACATCTAACCTTAAATGGACATCATTCATCTTGATGGGTTTACTTCAGGACAGATTCCTGTGCAATGTTTTGTGGAATTCGAACTTACGTCAGTCAAGATGACAACAACAAGATTATAAGGCTAGAGAGGATTTTACAACAATACTGGGACTATCAGTATATCGGCACTTACAAGCCCAGAGCTGAAGATGACAACCTAGAGCTGATGACATATTTGACTGAAACACTGATTATTGATGACAATTACTGATTATGTACTTCAGTAGTGCAGTACTATTTGCCTTTGTGATTTTGTTTAGTATAAATAGAAGTGTAAGCAATAAAATGAAATGTAACTGCACTCAAAAAAATGACTACTGCTGCTTGTTCAAACCTGATTAAAATGAGCTGAAACAACACAATTCTTGTCATTTCTTTGGTCAATTTATTTGTTTTATGTTCAGTCCATTTACATTTGTAAACCATTAAGTTAGCTTAAGCGTTTTGTGTTGGGACAACATGAAGGAATTGTGTTGGTCCAACTATCTGGTTAGGGGATTTGTAGTTCCCAGCATGCTTTGCATGGGATTAAATTAGGAGAGAGAAATGTTGGCAGTTAAAGTAATCTTAGATGGTTAAATTTATTAGAAAGACTTGTTAGAGTTTAATCTTCACTTTAGTTTTTAGATTTAGAAGATTTTCATGTAATGCTTTGAGTTTTGAGATTACCACATTGCAGAAGCACTCATGCTTTAGGTGTTGGCAGCTTAAATAGCAGAAATGCAGTTTGCTGCTTTGCTCAGTGAACAATAACTGTCCTACAATTAGCTCTGAGATCAGTCTCAATCTCCTGTATAAGTAACTCATCAAATATGCTTAAAAATGGCTCTTTTAGTTCATTTAGGATAACTTCAAATAAAGCAAAGAGACTTTGAAACGTACGACACATAATAGACATACATGACATTATCAGACCTTTATTATGATACAAATGTATTTAAATGTTTATTTGATAAAATCATGTTGGACAAACTCAATTGCATTATATATATATATATATATATATATATATATATATATATATATATATATATATATATATATATATATATATATATATATATTTATTCATTCATTTTTAGTTGGTGCTAAAATTTATTGGATGGAATCCTGCCCGGTTTATCCAATGAGCTATTTTTTTTTTTTTTTTTTTTTTTTAGTCCGATTACAAACTCTACCAAAGATTAGGTTAATTTATAGCGTTTACGATTTTGAAAGGATGAAAATAAAGCTATGCAATTGTCTCATTTGTTTAAATTGTTTTTATGATGTACTCAGTATTTCTGTTTGTTCACTACCATTAAATGCTGAGTTTGAAACAAAGTATTTTCAGCCAATAGGGGGAGTAGCTGCTTGAGCTGAGACTGAGAAATGTCACAAAAGTTGCTTGACCTTTTTGTTTCTCCAGGTAGCTCAAGTTTCAAAACGCATGGTTAGTCATTGGTAATAAAGAAACTTGCTATCTTGATCTGTTCCCATTTACCACACCAATCACTCTACAAACGCATCCGACTCAGCGCACAGAGTCTCCAATATAAATGATGACTCAAAATCTGGATCCGTCTTACCTGTTCTCCAGCAACGATCATTCCTGTGTCCCTCATTTCATCTCCTGTGTTCTTCACTGACCTCAGACGTTTGAAGAAAGTGTCATCTCCTGTGCTCCATCACATACCCTGGTAAAGAGAAAAGGAGTTTAACTACAGATCACCTCTCTTTTATTTAACCACTGGGTCGCAGGGTTTCCCAAACTGGGGTTTGTAAGTTGAAGAAATTAAAAATAGCATGAAATTTAAACAAGGTACAGTATATCAAAATAATCTATGGTAATCTCGATGTCATGTGACCAATAACCATTTAAGTGTGTTGTCAATATTGGCGTATTGTCCATTGTAAATGCTATGCATAATGTGGGTTTTATATAGTCACCGTGAAGTTGGCACCCCATAAAAACAAATAAACCCCAAAACTATGCCATTCGTTTGTGCTACGTTTGTGCTGATTTGTGCCGCAAAAACGAACGTTTGTGCTGGTTTGGGGTCTGAGATATTAAGCATTTTTTTTTTGACCGTGTGACGTCACTTTCCACCCCATGTTGCTCAAATGACTTCAAATCAGTACAGGTCGTTTGTGCTCGATTTGTGCTGGTTTGTGCCATTAAAACAAACACTGTATCTGTTTTCCTCCTTTAGATATAAGCAAAATATTTCGGGAGCCGTGACGTCACTCTCCACCCCAGTTCCTCTAAATCGCACCAAACTGGTGTCCTTCGTTTGTGCTGGATTTGTGCTGGTTTGTGCCGTTAAAACAAACACTATCTATTTTCGTTGTTTAGATATAATTAAAATATTTCGGGAGCCGTGACGTCACTCTCCACCCCAGGTTGTCTAAATCGCACAAAACAGGTGTCATTCGTTTGTGCTGGATTTGTGCTGGTTTGTGCTGTTAAAATAAACACTGTCTATTTTCGTTGTTTAGATATAATTAAAATATTTCAGGAGTCGTGACGTCACTCTCCACCCCAGGTTGTCTAAATCACACCAAACTCATGTCATTCGTTTGTACCAGATTTGTGCTGGTTTGTGCCGTTAAAACAAACAATCTATCTATGTTTATTGTTTAGATATCGCCTTATCAAAATATTTCGGGAGCCGTGACGTCACTCTCCACCCCAGGTTGTCTAAATCGCACAAAACAGGTGTCATTCGTTTGTGCCCGATTTGTGCTGCTTTGTGCTGTTAAAATAAACACTGTATCTATGTTTATTGTTTAGATATTGCCTAATCAAAACACTTCGGGAGCCGCGACTTCACTTTTCGCCCCATTATTTCCTCTAAATCGCATAAAACTGGTGTCATTCGTTTGTGCTGGATTTGTGCTGTTAAAATAAACACTGTATCTATGTTTGTTTTTTAGATATTGTCTAATCAAAACACTTTGGGAGCCGCGACTTCACTTTTCGCCCCAGTATTTCCTCTAAATCGCATAAAACAGGTGTCATTCGTTTGTGCTGGTTTGTGCTGTTACAATAAACACTGTATCTATGTTTATTGTTTAGATATTGCCTAATCAAAACACTTCGGGAGTCGCGACTTTACTTTTCGCCCCATTATTTCCTCTAAATCGCACAAAACAGGTGTCATATTCGTTTGTGCTAATATAACCAAAATTTTTGGTTAGATTTCTGCTGGTTTGTGCCGTGGAAATGAACATAAGATATTTCTATATTCTTGCACGAATATGTTATTTTTGTTTGCTCACAATTTGTGCTCGTTTGTGTTGCAAAAAAATATTATTTGTAGGCCTAAAAATAATATTAGATCATTCAGAGGTCTCTCGACCCCAGTTGCTCCATATTTACTAAAGTAGTCTCATTTGTGTGCGTTTCCTTTGTGCTGGATTTACCTATGAAAATTTCGTTAATGCTGCTTGTATTATTAAAATATTGAATATTGAATTAAAGATATTGACATCACCCCACATGTATGATTTTCTGAAGTATTTTAATTTGTTTGTGCTGATAGAATTTTCGTTTGAGATGCTTTATTTTTTAGATATTAAAATAGCCTGGGCCAATATAGGATATTCTCAGATCTTTTTTTTTTATCAGAAAAAGCATGAAGCCCGACCATCATTTTGACAGATTTAATTTCTAAAGTGAAAGGGCTTGGCCAATATAAAGATAATTTGCTACAACCCTGCTTTACTTTTGATTTCATGGTCATGCATATTTACCGGTCATATCATTCGATATATACTTTGTTTTAGTCTCATGAGTAGCCAGCATGTCTGTAAGGCTTAATGCTAGGAAAATTTATATATATATATATATATATATATATATATATATATATCATTTTTTTCCCTAGCATTAATCCTTACAGACATGAAATAAATATATATATATACGTAATATACTCAGACAAGTTCTGAAACTCTCACTTAAAACATCTCTGATTGTGAACAATAAACGGTCAAATTAAATTGTTAAAATAAAGGAGAAGCAGATCAGTTTGACTGTACAAGGGAAATACCTTCACACTCCCGGTGCTAAATCATTTGCCGTCGGTACACAGAGAGGTGATCTGCTGTCAGGCTGCAGGTGGGAGAGGCTGCTGTACGAAGACTGGGCCGCCTGTCAGTGCTCTGAGGCGGGGAGGGGCCGACAGCATCACCCGCAGCTCGTTGAGAAGAGTAGGTAGGGACGGTACAGTAATGGACAAACGACAGTCTATAAAAATCTCCAGTAACACACAAAAAAGTCGGTAGGTTTGTCGCTTTTTTGAAAATTTGTCGCTAGGGGGGTCTGAAAAGTCGCTAAGTTGGCAACACTGGCGCAAACCCAGCAAGCATTTTTTGGTTTAAAAGACGTCTATTAGACGTCTAAACATAGCCTAGACGTCTAGGCTAAATCACGGCTAAATTTGGGCTGTCAGTGAAAATCTAATAGACGTCTATACATAGCCCAAGATTAGGCAAGGCAAGGCAAGTTTATTTATATAGCACATTTCATACACAGTGGCAATTCAAAGTGCTTTACATAAACAGGAATAAAAGAAACAAGAATAAGAAAAAAAATAAAAACAGATAATAAAAAAAACAGATAAAAACATAAAAATGTGTTAAAACAGGTTATAAAAGAATGAAAAAGAAGAGAAAAACATAATAGTGCGATCTGTCGGACGTAGCACAGTGCTCATTCAGTAAAGGCACAGCTAAACAGATGTGTTTTCAGTCTGGATGTGAACGTGCCTAATGTTGGAGCACATCTGATCATTTCTGGAAGCTGATTCCAGCAGCGAGGGGCGTAGTAGCTGAAAGCCGATTCACCCTGCTTTGACTGAACTCTTGGAATTTCTAGTTTATATGATCCTAAAGATCTGAGTGATCTGCTAGGCTTGTATTCAGTGAGCATATCTGTAATGTATTGAGGTCCTAGGCCATTTAGTGATTTATAGACAAGTAATAATACTTTAAAATCTATTCTGAATGTAACTGGGAGCCAGTGTAAAGACCTGAGGACAGGTGTGATGTGCTCTGATCTCCTGGTTCTGGTCAGAATCCTGGCCGCAGCGTTCTGGATGAGCTGCAACTGTCTGACTGTCTTTTTGGGAAGGCCCGTGAGGAGGCCGTTACAGTAATCCACCCTGCTGCTGATAAAAGCATGAACAAGTTTCTCTAAGTCTTCACTGGAAACAAAGCATCTGATTCTTGCAATGTTTTTGAGATGATAGTATGCTGATTTACTAACTGTTTTGACATGACTATTGAAACTCAGATCTGACTCCAGAGTCACACCAAGATTCTTGACCTTATTTTTTGTTGTTTGACCCTTAGTGCCAAGGTACGCATTCACCTTGAGAACCTCATCTCTGTTCCCGAACGCAATGACTTCAGTTTTCTCTTTGTTTAACTGAAGAAAGTTTTGGCACATCCAACTGTTCATTTCATCAATGCATTGGCAGAGGGTGTCAATAGGGCTGTAGTCATTAGGCAGTAAGGCTAAGTAGATCTGAGTGTCGTCAGCATAGCTGTGGTAGGAAATTTGGTTCTTTCTCATTATTTGGCTCAGAGGGAGCATATAAAGGTTGAACAGGAGAGGTGCCAGAATCAAGCCTTGTGGGACTCCACATGTCATGGGTGTCCACCTCGACCTATGGTCACCTATACTGACATAGTAACCTCTCCCTTCAAGGTAAGATTTGAACCATTTGAGGACCGTCCCAGACAGCCCAACCCAGTTTTCCAGCCTATCCAGAAGTATGCTGTGATCGACAGTGTCAAATGCAGCACTAAGATCGAGCAAAACCAGCACTGTTAGTTTACCTGAATCTGTATTTAGGCGGATATCATTGATTATCTTTATAAGAGCGCTCTCTGTACTGTGATGTGCTCTGAAACCAGATTGAAAATTATCTAAACACCCCTTGGAGTTTAAGAACGTGTTAACCTGGTTGAAAATAACTTTTTCAATGATTTTGCCAATGAAAGGGAGATTTGAGATTGGCCTGTAACTGCTCAATAGTGTGTTATCCAGGTTGCTCTTTTTCAAGAGGGGTTTAACAACTGCAGTTTTAAGTGAGTTTGGAAAAATCCCTGAGAGAAGTGAAGCATTTACCACTTTTAGGAGATCCATTTCTAAACAGTTAAACCGTTTTGAAGAATGATGTGGGGAGCGTGTCAAGACTGCAGGTTGATGTTTTCATAATTTGCATGATCTCCTCTAAGATTTTACCATTAATTGCCATGAAATCAGACATAATGTCTGATTTCTTAAGTTGTGGTTGAGTTTGTCTGACTTCGACACAACTTGGCTGATTGGATGAGCTGATTGCCTTTCTGATATTATTGATCTTATCAGTAAAGAAATGAGCGAACTCATTACATTTACTTTCCGAGAGTAGTTCACTGGGAATCGTACTGGGGGGGTTTGTGAGTCTCTCTACCGTTGCAAAGAGGAAGCGAGTATTATTTAGATTGCTGTTTATAAGGCTTGAAAAGAAAGTCTGCCTAGCGGTTTTTAGTTTCACATTAAAAGCATGAAGACTGTCTTTATAGATATTGTAGTGGACTACTAGTTTGGTCTTCCTCCACATACGCTCAGCTTTTCTGCACTGTCTTTTCATCATTTGAACTGCTGTTGTTTTTCTCCAAGGCACATTTTTCAACCCAGTTCTCTTCCTGACTTTAACAGGAGCAATGTCATCTATGACATTCTGAACTTTAGAGGTAAACAAATCAAGAAGAGAATCAGCAGAGTCTGCAGATATGCTTGGTGCTAGCGATATGGCCTTCATATAAACTGCTCACTAGTGTTCTCATTTATGCATCTCTTTCTGACAGAGACAGATCTGTCTTTAATGGCTGGAGTGATCAATATATCAAAGAAAATACAGAAATGATCAGATAGTGCAACATCCTTAACAACAGTCGATGAAATGTGTAGACCCTTAGTTATAAGTAGATCAAGAGTGTGTCCACGATTATGTGTGGGTCCTTGAACATGCTGAGTCAGATCAAAAGTGTTAAAAACAGTCATGAGTTATTTTACAGCATTGATTTCTGGATTATCAATGTGAATATTAAAATCCCCAGCAATAGTAAAATAGTCAAACTCAGAGGTTACTATTGATAACAACTCTGTAAAATCATCAATAAAAGTTGGAGAATATTTTGGAGGTCTGTAGATAATGATCAGTAAAATGCGTGGAGCACCCTTTAGTGCAATACTCAGATATTCAAAGGACAAAAAGTCACCAAATGACACTTGTTTACACTCATAGACATCTTTAAACAGGGCAGCGATGCCTCCACCTCTCCTATTAGCTCTGCAAACACTCAAATAATCAAAGTTTAAAGGAGCTGTTTCATTCAGAACTGCTGCACTACAACTGTCATCTAGCCAAGTTTCATTTAAAAGCATAAAATCAAGGCAATTTGTGTTGATAAAATCATTGACTAAAAGTGACTTATTGTTAAGTGATCGGATGTTTAAAAGTGCTAACTTAACAGTTTTAGCTGTTTTCCCTACAGTAGTCTCAGAATTACATTTCAAGAGTTCACACTTAGCTGATGATTGATTATAAGCAAGTTTGGCATGCTGTCCCGGGAGAGAGCCCTGAGCTCAAAAGGTCCTTGAGCCCCGGGCTCCCTCCCGTTGCAGGGCGAGAGGGGAGCACTGAGCTCAGGTAGATCTCGAGAACTCCCCCGCCGTGGTAATTGAATATCAGATAGTGCTTCTCTTGAGATAGATACTAAGTAGGGAGCAAGTCTATGAGTTGGTTTATACAATGATTTGGATTGCGTGTTTTTTAAACGGTGGGAGGAAACCGGAGAACCCGGGGAAAACCCACGTGAGCACGGGGAGAACGGGCAAACTCCCCACAGAAATGCCCGCTGGTTTGGTAAGGCTCAAACCATGGACATTCTTGCTGTGAGGCCACAGTGCTAGGCACCGGGCCACCGTGTCACCCATCTAGGAAGGAGAAGGAGTAGGGGTGGAAGGAGGGGGGGTTTCTTCGAGTCGAAGATGACTGTAGTAAGAAACCCTGGCTCTTTATAGTGAGTCAGGGATCGTCTGATTGGACAATCATGAGTGGTTAACGTGTAACCAGCCGTGTTCAATCATAATCACGTGATCCTCTCGAAATTAGTTTATAACTAAACTTCACTTCAAGAGTTCACACTTAGCTGATGATTGATTATAAGCAAGTTTGGCATGCTGTCCCGGGAGAGAGCCCTGAGCTCAAAAGGTCCTTGAGCCCCGGGCTCCCTCCTGTTGCAGGGCGAGAGGGGAGCACTGAGCTCAGGTAGATCTCGAAAACTCCCCAAAATGCTTTTACTCGGGACAGCAGCCGCGTATTTGAAGAACCCCCCAAGAAACAGTAAAGAAAAGCGATATTCGGCTGCTGGGTATAAGATATCCGGCTGCAGGGGATAAATTGCTACGAAGTAGTACTAGGATAGGTGTAGGGGTGAATGGAGTAGAGCGTCTCTGTTTAGCAGAGGTGCGGTGGTAGTTGATACTAAGAGGAAAATAACACTTCAGCAGAGCTTTAGCTGTTTGGTGGTGCTGAGAAGTGTGTCGGCCATGAAGACTGGGTGAGAGTGTATATGAGCCCGGCTGAGCGTCATTGCTGTGGCCGTGGTGAAAAGGGGAATGACTGAGTGGGAGTGGTGTAGAGGGAAAGAGCTCGGCTGAGCGACTCTGCTGGTGCAGAGGTGTGTTTGGAGATCGGTATGGAAGGGAAAGTACGTCTCCCCGAGATGTTTGACTGCTTTAGCAGTGCTAGAGATTGTATCAGGATGTAGATGATTGAGGAAGTATGTAAGGGCTCGGCTGAGCGTCACTGCTGTGGCAGTGGTGTAGAGGGGGAGGGAGCTCGGCTGAGCGTCTCTGATGTAGCAGAGGTGCATTGGTAGTTAATGGTGGAAGGGAAGATACGTCTCCACAAATACATTCAAGCTGCTTTACAGTGCTGTGGAATGTAAATTAGGAAGTAATAATGAACTTGGCTGAGCGTTACAGCTGTAGCCATGGTGTGTAGGAGATGAAGCTCGGCTGAGCGTCTCTACTGTTGCAGAGGTGCGATGGAAGTCAGTAATAAATGGTAAATTCACCTCCGTGGAGATGATTAGACTGCTTGGCAGTGCTGGGAATAGTATCGATAGTGAGTGACTAATTGAAAGTATGTGTGAGCTCGGCTGAGCGTCACTGCTATGGCAGTGGTGTGGAGGGAATGAAGCTCGGCTGAGCGTCTCTACTGTTGTAGAGGTGCGAAGGAAGTCAGTAATAATTGGTAAATTTGCCTCCGTAGAGACGATTAAACTGCTCGGCAGTGCTGGGAATAGTATCGATAGTGAGTGACTAGTTGAAAGTATGTGTGAGCTCGGCTGAGCGTCACTGCTATGGCAGTGGTGTGGAGGGAATGAAGCTCGGCTGAGCGTCTCTACTGTTGTAGAGGTGCGAAGGAAGTCAGTAATAAATGGTAAATTCGCCTCCGTGGAGACGATTAAACTGCTTGGCAGTGCTGGGAATACTATCAATAGTGAGTGACTAATTGAAAGTATGTGTGAGCTCGGCTGAGCGTCACTGCTATGGCAGTGGTGTGGAGGGAATGAGGCTCGGCTGAGTGTCTCTACTGTTGTAGAGGTGCGAAGGAAGTCAGTAATAAATGGTAAATTCACCTCCGTGGAGACAATTAAGCTGCTTGGCAGTACTGGGAATAGTATCAATAGTGAGTGACTAATTGAAAGTATGTGTGAGCTCGGCTGAGCGTCACTGCTATGGCAGTGGTGTGGAGGGAATGAAGCTCGGCTGAGCGTCTCTACTGTTGTAGAGGTGCGAAGGAAGTCAATGGTGAAAGGGAAAAAAGCGCCTTCATGGAGACGGTTTGACTGTTTTAAACAGTGCTGGGGAGTGTATCCTTGATGAATAGCTAGTGGAAGTGAATGTAAGCTTGGCTGGGGGTCACTGTTTTACAGTGGTGTGGAGGGGAATGAAGCTCGGCTGAGCGTCTCTACTGTTGCAGAGGTGCGATGGAAGTCAATAGTGAGAGGGAAAAAACATCTCCCCAGGTGATTGACTGCTTTGGGAGTGCTGGGGAGTGTGTCAGTAATGAATGAATAGATGAGGTGTATATGAGCTCGGCTGAGCGTCACTGCTGTGGCAATGGTGTGGAGGGAAATGAGCTCGGCTGAGCGTCTCTACTGTAGTAGAGGTGTGGTGGTAGTCAAAAAGGGAGATACGCCTCCTCTGAGACGGTTGACTGCTTAGGCAGTGCTGGGAAATTATCAGTGATGACTGATTAAGTGGAGGTGTGTATGATCTTGATTGATTGTCACTGCTGTGGCAGTGGTGTGGAGAGGAATGAAGCTTGGCTGAGCGACTCTGCTGCTGCAGAGGTGCTATGAAATCAATGAAGGAAGGGAAATAGTCTCTGCTGAGACGTTTGACTGCTTTGCAGTACTGGGGAGTGACTCCTTAAAGGATGATTAGTTGGAAGTGTATACATGCTCTTCTGAGCGCCACTGCTATGATCGTGGTGTGAAGGGGAATAAAGCTCGGCTGAGCGTCTCTGCTTGCTGCAGAGGTGTGATGGGAGTCAATGTGAGGAGGAAGGTAAGACTTCTGGAATGTATTATGGCAAAAGGGAGATTTGTGAAATCCCGCCGGAACTTGGTCCGGGCCATGTACTAAGGGTGTAAGTTTGTTTAAGCTACTGGAGTTTGTATTATGGTGTAATGATTGGGTGGGCAGTATGTAAAATGGGATATGTACCCGCTAGCCTTTACGGCCGAATGTTGCGGGGGTTGTGATGGACAAGTGTGAGTATGTATAACATAAACTATGGAAAAGTAAAAAATAGAAAAGGAAGGAGGTTGGAAAGCTCTTGAGGAAAAGGCAGAAATTTTATGGAAAAAGATGGATATATGTTGCTCTGAGTTATCAGTGCTGATGTTGGCTACTGAGAGTCAGCTGGGCTTCTCTGAGGTGGTGTTGGCTGAGGCGGATGTATGAATTGAAAGCGTTGGAGGACCAACGACCGAGAGTTTGGATCTGTTGTTGGCATAAGCCATTGTGTGCTGCTGTAGTGGCTGCTCCTATTCTGAATGAGTGTGTAGAGAATAATTCTGGGGAAAAGCCTGAAATGCGGAGAACTTCTTTAAGGTGGTTTTGGAACCAGAAACGTGTTACTGGACGGTTAGCGTCGTCAGTAAAAAGTGAGGCGAGGGGTTTTTTATCTTGGGATCCTCTGTAGTGCAAAAAAGCTAGGAGGGTTTGGAATGGATGTGTGGGTGAGGGGATGTCAAATATAAAAATGGAATGTCCTTTACGTAGCTGATCTGTTTTACTTTGCTTAATAAAGTAAGCTAGAGTTTCTTTATCCAGCAAGGTTAGGTCGGATATGGTGGGGTGGATTGTGGGGTTGAAATGAGATGTTATAGTGAGTTCGGAGCCTCTCAAAAATCCAAAAAATGCTAGAGTGAACATGGCATCGAGTGTGCGGGCTGTATGAGTAGAAATATATCCTTTGCGTAGGGTGTGAATGCATTTATTGAGAATGTAAAGTGTAATGGGCTTTCTGGTGTCTGGGGGGGATGGGTGGTTCTTTTGAATGCTTTTAATGATGAGGGAGGTTTGAGAATTTGAGATGGCATCTGAAGGGGACCCATGTATCAATTTGTGAAAAAATTGAATGCCGCTCAGGTAGCTTCTAATTGAACTGGCTTGTATGTTTTTTGAGGTGTGTAGATGAGCAATGAAAGAGGTGATGGAGAGAAGGGAAAAATCTGGGAAAGGTATTTCAAACAGAAAGTGAAAGTGTTTAAAGGTGTTCCATGCTGTGAGGTATGATTGTAGAGTCCTCGGAGCCACTGCTTGGAGGATGAGAGACATGGAGGTTTCCCGGAGGTGGTATAGAGGGTGGTTTATGGCAATGTCATCTCTGAATAGTGAGGAACAGGTGTTGGATGGGGGTCCGCCTCTGGCGCCAATAGCTGAAATTTCTGGAAAGAAAAGCGAGACAGAGAGTCAGCAATTTGATTTTTGCAACCTGGTACGTGTTCAGCAGAAATTAGAAATTGTTTAGTGGCTGCAATCCAGACGAGGCGTGTTAACAGGGGCATTAGAGACTGTGAGTGCGAGCGCCCTTTGAGAATGCTGGATGCGGACCACCCCACAGGATGGCCGCTGCTACGACGGGATATAATTCGAAGAGTGCAGAGGATTGTTCGTTTGGTGGAATTTCTAACATTTGGGGGGGCCAGGGTGCCGCGAACCAACGACCCTGGTAAAATCCCCCGAAACCGACTGAAGGGGCGGCGTCGGTGAATAATTTAATATCTACCGGCGATGCTATAAGATCGCTGTAGAAAAAGGAACAGCCGTTCCATTGCTTAAGGAACGAAATCCATAAGCTGATTTCTTCACGACTGGGATTAGAGAGAAAGATTATGTCTTCTAACCCGGAGGCTGTGGTGGAGAGTTGGAGCAGGTGCGAAATAAACGGACGGCCCTGGGGGATAATGCGCATGGCGAAGTTTAAGTGGCCGAGAATAGAAAGGAGTTCGCGTTTTGTACATGAATGGTTTTCGAGAAAGATTTGACAAAGATAAGTAATGCGGTTGATTTTCTCTTTTGGAAGAGATGCTTGAAATTTTTTCGAATCTAGATTGATGCCTAGAAATTCGATGGAAGTGCTGGGGCCGGAGGTTTTTTCCTCTGCTAGAGGGATTCCTAAGTCAGCGAAAACTTTTTGGGTGATCGCTAAATGTTTGTTAGGAGGTGACGACGGAGGAGAAACTATGAGGAAGTCGTCTAGCAGATGTATAAGGTAAGGAATCCCATAATGGTTGGATAGTATCCAACATATTGCTTCTGAGAGCATGTCGAAGATTTTGGGGCTACTTTTGCAGCCGAAAGTTAAACGGACTGCGAAGTAGAATTTGGAGCGCCAGCGAATGCCAAAAAGGTGCCAGAAATCTGGGTGGATTGGCATGACTTTAAAAGCAGATGTAATGTCGACTTTAGCTAGCCAGGCGTTGCGGCCGGCGGTTTTGATAAGGGAAATAGCTTGGTCTATATCATGGTAGTTGAGCGAATATTCGTCTATTGGAATAGTGCTATTTATGCTGGGAAAAAAGGAATTATGAGGCGCAGACAGGTCGATTATGAGGCGTTTTTTATCAGAAAATTTTCTGGTTGCAACGCCTATTGGACTAATGCGGTATGAATTGAAAGGCGGGCTGTAAAAGGCCCGATCATAAAGTCGTTGTCGATTTCTTTTTTGATTAGCTGATTAACTGTTTCAGGTTCGTCGTTTGCTGATTGTAGATTAGGGCAGCAAAGGTTGTATGTGGGCGCGGCTGAAACGCCTGGGTGGAATCCGTGAGTTAGACCTGAAATGAGAAAATCAGAGAAGTTAGTATCAGGGTGATCATTTAATTCAGAGGTAAGATGAGGAATATTCACTGGAGTCGATAAATAATTTTTATGTTTTTTATTGCTTGACTTAAATATGGGGCAGATTATCTTTGCGTGTGCCCCACCGCAAAAAGAGCAAACATGCAAGTATTTGCATGGGTTTTTGTGGCATCTGCCAATATTAAAATTATTGCAGATGTTGGAATGATAGGAGCGGAGAGAGGAAGAAGAAGAAGAGGGGAGAAGAGGAGGAATAAACAGGCGAGGAACGTAGTTAGTGGATTTTGGTTTTTGTTCTACGGGGGTGGAGGGAGAAATAAACGGGCAAGAGGTAGTGGCGTGAAGACTGGAGCGGCAGACTGCGCAAGCTAAATTGCGGCATCCTGTAAAGACCCGGTTATGGAGATCAAAATCGATGGCCCCCCAGTACGGGATTTGATTCCATTGGGTCACACGGATTGCACATTTAGCGGAGAATAATTTATGGTAGGTGTAAAATTGTGTACCTCCATAGGAGAGCGCGAGCTCGGCTATAATGGCCATGTAGTTGTTTAACTCGCGCCTCCTATGGGGGAAAACGGAGCATATTATGTCAGTGTAACGAGCGAATGCCATGGAAAATTCGGCTAGAGATAAAATGCGTGACTGTGAGCTAGATGACGGTTTTAAAGTGAAAGTGAATTCGCCGCAATCTACCTGACGCTCTGCCGCGGGAGGTGAAATAGGTGAAAGGAGTGAAATGAGGTCTATGTCTGCACCTGAGAGAATCTGATTTCTTGTAGTAGAAGTAATGGGAGGAGGTTCCTAAACCAGAGCGTTAGCCGGCGTAGGGAGGGGGGTGGCTGTGAAGAGTGTGTAGGGGGGGCGTGCTGCGGAAACTGGTGCGGGGAGAATAGCAGTCTGAGTTGGATCTGTGCTAGTGTGTGCTGTAGGGAGTGGATGAGAAAAAGAGGGAGGGATAGGATAAGTTGTCTGAGAGGGGAAAGGTTGGTTCGGAGGAAAAGGATAGGAAGTAGATGGTAGATGAGGCATAAAAGGTTGCTGGAGGTTAGGAGGAGCAGGATTGTTAGACTGAAAAGGGTTAGAAGAAGTTGGAGGAATTTGGGAGCTAGAGGAGCTGGAGGGAGGGGCTGGAGGCCAAGAAAAAGAGGGGGGAAGAAGTTGAGAAGGGCATTGAAAGGAAGTGGGGAGTCCTTTGTTATTGTCTGTATGAAGTGACGTAGTTGGGGGTGGCTGGGATCCTTGGGGGTGTGGTCTTGAAGGTGATGTATTCGATACGTGCTTGGTTTTGGATGCCCTTTTTCCTGATTGGTTGCGGGTGGGTAGAGGATAGGGGGTGTGTCGAGCGCTGGTTGTCCGGGGGTTGGGTCTTGAATGTGGGCTGAGTGACGGATGGGAGTCTGAAGTGGCATTGTTGTATAGTTTGAGAAGTTCCGGTTTATTGAGGGTCCTGGGTGCATGAATGCCGAGGTCTGCTAGGTGTTTACGGAGTTCCGGGACGGTGATTCTTGAGGTTGGGCGGATGAAGGATGAAGCAAATGAAGAGGTAGGTGATGTATTTTGTAGTCTGTAAGTGGATGGAGATGTCTGGAGGCGTCTGGTGTATGAACGGGTGGTGCGGAGGCCTCTTGTCGTAACTTCTGGCTCTGTTTGGGGGCTTCGTGGTGCTGGGGGAATTTCAATTGCTGTGATCTCCTCAGGGGAGGTGGAAAGGTCTGGTGAGTGATGTTCCGGGTTATGGCTGGAGTTGTTGTTGTTGCCGCTGTTGGTATTGTTGTTGGTGTCCATTTTGAAAAGTAGTGGCTGTGGTTGTTGATATGGCTGAAGCAGTACAAGTTTGGTTGATTACTTGTTTGTTGAGATTTGGTTGAAGTTGTTGACAGAAGAAGTAGTTTTGCTGAAGTTGTAGATTTGGTTGTTGTTGAAGTTGATGAAGTAGGTGGAGTAGAAGTTGCGGTAGCTTTAGCAGGTAACAGTAGCAAGATGCAGTAGCTGTCGTTGCCGAGCAATGCGTTCTTCGAGTCGAAGATGACTGCAGTAAGAAACCCTGGCTCTTTATAGTGAGTCAGGGATCGTCTGATTGGACAATCATGAGTGGTTAACGTGTAACCAGCCGTGTTCAATCATAATCACGTGATCCTCTCGAAATTAGTTTATGACTAAACTCCACTTAATAGACACCAGATTTGAATGATTTGCTATACGGCCTGAAGAAGTCTTCGGTTTTCTGTCACGTAATATAACACATATCTGAGTAGAGGCTACAGCCACACTGGGTTCCTGCTTGTTCTGTAAACATTTGATAAAAACACTGTTATCTAAGCAGGCCCCCGACACACATCACTGTGAGCTGTTGTGTTCACCAGCTGATGATGGGGCATTGGTTGAGGCCTGGCGGTGTGGCAAAAGTCGGAGGGATCTTCCAGGTGGGCTCAGAGGCGGTTGTGGAGCAGGCCCCTTTTTGGTTGATAGCTGGGGGCTTGCGGCAATGGAGTGTGAAAGTTTATTTCCAGCATACACCAGTTCCTCCATCTTTTTTGAAAAACCCAAGAGAGGCGAGCAGGGTGACAGTGAGAATGTGTCTGGTGACAAAGGCTGTGGGTCTGGAGATTCTGGCTGCTGAAATAAGTTTTCCTGGCTGTTTTCCTGAGGATCATTGTTGAGTGACGAGACTTGATGCTGTTCTGATGCGTCACAGTCTGTTTGTGTTGAGCAGAGGGGAGGTGAGTGTGTCTCTTTCAATAGTACTTGTTTTGGCTGCGTAGCGTTATCACTGTCCTTGTGTGATGCGTCAGCCCCAAGTCCACTCGGGAGCTGATTTGAGGCCCTGTGATCATTCAGGCATTTTCTAGGTGTGTGTGTGAGTTCATTGGCATACACAGCCGATGAATGATGGAGGGAGAAATAGATATTGTCCTTTAGCACTTTTGCACCAAGTTTGTTTGGATAAAGGCCGTCTGATGTAAACAGTTTTCTTTGGTTCCAGAAGAGATTGAAGTTGTCAATAAAATTCAGTCCTTTCCTGTTACATGTTTTCTGCAGCCATACATTTAGGCCAAGAAGCCGTGAAAACATATTTGTCCCTCTTGCAGGGAGTGGTCCACTGATGAATGACTGAATCTTCAATCTATCAACTGTTTCCAAGAGCTCACAGAAGTCTTTCTTGAGCAGTTCTGACTCTTCCTTCCGAACATCATTCTTCCCCACATGGATGATAATCCGTTTTGCATTCTTGTGCTTTTTCAGAATTTCCTCTAGCTCTTTGTTTATATCAGAAACTGTTGCATGAGGGAAGCAGTATGTCTTTGTAGCTCTGCTCCTAAAATTTCTGATTATTGAATCTTCTACAACTAGTGTTCTTATCTCAGGTGCGATCGGAGCAGACTGCCGCTGTCTAGTCGGCCTTGAGCCTCTGTTCCATGCTGAATTAGCTGCTGAGACATGCGATCTCTGTTTGACTGCATTTGGGGATTCTTCACCCATATTACTCAAAACTTCATATCTGTTCTGAAGCTGTATTTGAGTCCGAGCTGTATTTGGGGTAGAGCACGCTAATGCAGCAGCGTATGATCTGACCCCGTGAATACCCTTTGGTCTCGCACCCTGTTTATGCCATTTGTTTCGCTCATTTTCAATAGTTTCATTCTGTTTTTCTGTCCTCAAAACAGTAGCTGGAGTACATTTATGAGACTCACCAGCTGTACACTGTGACGGTCCACAATAAAGCAGTCCTGTATGTTCCGGCAGTTCTGGTCGGATCGCAAGTAACTTTGTTTCAAGAACTGCAATCTTTTGTAGAAGTTTGTGGCAGTTTGAAAAGCAGTGAGATTCTGATGTTATCCGCTCCGGAGCCATTTTCACAGCCGTGTTTTCCAGTCTCAGGAATGTAAGCAGCTGGTAGCGGGAGGATTGTTTGGTCGATAAATCCGCTTTTGTTAGTAAATCTATATTCCAGAAAGTTTGTAGATTCGATGTTGATCTTCAAGCTGTGTTGTTTGAGCACTGTGCTGATAGGCTCAAGTTAATATTAGGGTATAAATTATAAAAGCAAGTGTGCAAAGAGCGGAGCAGTAGGCAAAGACGTCCGAACAGTAGCAAAGCAGGAAGTGGAAAAAACGATTAGACGTCTTCATTTAGTCGGCTAATAGACGACTACATATAGACGTCTAATAGCCGGTGAAATTTGGTCTAGGCTAAATCACGTCTAAGCATAGCCCAAGAATAAACAAGTTATCAAAATTTCAGCTAATGAATGGCTATGTTTATACATTTTATAAACAACAAAAATACACATATACATATCAACATGTTCTCAATAAGGCACTCCATTCAAACTGATTAAACAAAAGCTTTTATTAATAAAAGCAACATTAACAAAATTAAAAACATTAAACAATACAAAATAAATATATAAAATGTCAAAGTTATGACAAAACAGTTTTTTCTGTTGAACAGAAGAAGATATTTTGAAGAAAGCTGAAAACCTGTAAAAAAAAAAACACTATGGAAGTCAATGGTTACAGGCTTTCTTCAAAATATCTTGTTCAACAGAAAAAAGAAACTCAAAGGCTGTTATTTTTGCTTTATATACACTCAAAATTATTCTTGTAGCTTGATAATATTCTGATTGATCAACCGAAAGCATGTGGTCTGTTTTGAGGATGTTTTAGGTATTTCTCTGGACTTTAAACAAGTTGGGACCATTGCTGTCTATAGAGAATGAGAGAGCTCTCAGATTTCACCTAAAGTATCTTAATTTGTACTCCAAAGACAAACCAATGTTTGGAAAGACATGAATAATTAAAGGTTTTAATTTCTGGTTGAAGAAACCCTTTAGGTGTACATGAACTCAAAGTCCATCCAATCCATATGTGACACTCAGCAGGTTCTGCAGAACTTCTACACCAACATCTGTAGCTCTGTCCCCAGGATCAGCATCCTCAGCCCGAATGATAAAGATCTCCACTGCTGTGTGTGCATTGTGAGATTCAGCCTCTGCACTTTCAGTCCTGGAGAAAAAGAAAAAATACTGAGATGTGTTCTAAACTCTTGTAACTGAGTTTTACAAACACATTTATGAAAGGAGGGCGGGTTGACACACTTACCACATACTCTTTTACAAGTCTTCATTGAGGTAGATGCACAGACTCTTCAAATGACGTCGGTCTTCAGGACACAATCATGCTTGATGGTTACATGTTACAACTAGAAAAAAAAACCTCACCTATCAACAAAAAAATAACATTAGCCACAGGTTAAGGCTGATTACTCATTTACTCACTTATTTTAACTATTTTAGTATCAATGTGCTATATTCAATGTGTCTTTATGTCAACAGCAGTTATATGAATAATGCTTTAATATTGTTTAAAATGTTCATTCTGTGTGTTTGATGTGACTCGAAAGCTTCTTCCAGCTGGTGAATGTACATGGGCAATCTGCATATGGACAGGGAAACCAGCAAATGTGGTCATAGTGTAAATGTTTTAGTCTAAAATGTTTAAGCAACTCATACCTGCTAGACTGCTCATTTTACATAGCCACACTCAAATATCTGTGGAGAGAAACAAACAGTTACAAATATTAGAGAAGCATTATAATAATAAAAATAACCAGCAGCTTACTTTATACTTGATTTTACTGTGACAAGTCAAAATACAGTTACTCATATTACTAAAAATTACATTTTCCATAAAATAGTAAAGTTTGTTTATCAAATCTAAATCAATAACCTTGTAGCAGCATGCACAATAGAGACTGTCTTGTCAAATTATTCTTGAATGAGTTTTTTGTAAGAGACAAATGGCTCTAACTAAAAACAGAATTAAATTGGTGTTTGTGTCTCTTTTGTTATAAAATCACAAGTAAACAATTCTTTTAAAAGCTAGAACTGCAGAAGTTTCATCTCATGACTGACTTTTTCATTGACTTCATGAGGCAATTTAATGAAGACCCCTCGCAATGTACAAAATAAATGCACCGAACTTTGCTTAATAAGTGTTTAATTTAGCGTGTTTAAAAGGTAACGTTAACACTCCTTCACACCATTTTTATTCTCGTCAAAGATTTATGGAGTGAAGGGTGTCTGTGCATTGATATTAGCGTAATACTATATTAAAACATGCACATATAATAAAAAACATTGCCAAAAAACATGATATTAAAGCAGATTACGCTTACCTTGCAGGGCACTCGCGCAAATTTGAAACCACAACATCTTTCTTCCTCTTGATTTCAACCGAACCGATTCGACAAATGTGCAATCGCGCCATCTATCGTGTGGAGTACGGAGCTGCGTCAATTTTGCTTAACTGATTAGATCTGGCTTGTTCTACCGTAAGATATATAAGATATTATATATAAGATTTATTACACCATATTTATTTTTAACTTAAAATAAAAAGGCAGTAAGTCTACAATTAAAATGTTTGTTAATTTTGCAAAGTGGGTAAAGCCCATCTAATTCAAAGCTAAAAGATGGCTATAGAACATGCCACGAAATTACACCTTGTCTTGTGGATGTAGTACTGATAATGCGGGCGTGATTTATTAACCATTGCACGCGCTGCACGGCCAAATACTACAGTGAATCAGTTTAGGCTATCAGTGGGCTATAAATAGCCGGCCTGATGACGAGCTAATTCAGGGCTACGGTCAGGCTATAAAAATAACACTTATGTTTAAAAACCCAAACACCTTATAAATGCTATTTACTTTCCTTATTTGAAAGAATATCATACATATCACAAGGTATTTTGCCAAAAAAAAAGGCATGTAACCAAATGTAAGGTTTTTTGGGCTAGAGATGGGTTACACATAGCCGGACTAGATTGGGTCTATACTTCACCGAGAAAGTGAAACTACGGCTATCACGTGCAGGTACCTCATAAACATTATTGACTTTGCTTACATGACAAAGTATCATACATTTCATAAGCTTTATTTTACAAAAAACAACATTGAACCAAGTTTGAGGTTATTCGGGCTAAAATTGGGTTACACGTAGCCGGACTAGATCTGGTCTATGTTTCACCTAGACGGTGAAATGACGGCTATTGCTTGCTGGGAACTGAAGAGCGGGGAGCGGGAGGGGTGAGAGATTTGGGGAGATGGAGGCGCGCGACCGGAAGAGCACGCGCACAAGCACCAGGTTTCAGCCCGGACTGTACCAACATGCTGAGGAGCGGGGGGCGGATGGGGGGGATTCCGGGAGTTTACCGGGAGACAGAACAATACGGGAGACGGGTCTGAAATACGGGAGACTCCCGGGAAAAACGGAAGTGTTGGCAGGTATGACATATTCGTGCAAGAATATAGAAATATCTTATGTTCATTTCCACGGCACAAACCAGCAGAAATCTAACCAAATGGTTATATCTAAACAGCACAAACGAATATGACACCTGTTTTGTGCAATTTAGAGGAAATAATGGGGCGAAAAGTGAAGTCGCGGCTCCCGAAGTGTTTTGATTAGGCAATATCTAAACAATAAACATAGATACAGTGTTTATTTTAACAGCACAAACCGGCACAAATCCAGCACAAACGAATGACACCTGTTTTGTGCGATTTAGACAACAGTGGGGTGGAGAGTGACGTCACGGCTCCCGAAATATTTTAATTATATCTAAACAACGAAAATAGATAAAGTGTTTGTTTTAACGGCACAAACCAGCACAAATCCAGCACAAACGAATGACACCAGTGTGGCGCGATTTGGAGGAACTGGGGTGGAGAGTGACGTCACGGCTCCCGAAATATTTTGCTTATATCTAAAGGAGGAAAACAGATACAGTGTTTGTTTTAACGGCACAAACCAGCACAAATCGAGCACAAACGACCTGTACTGATTTGAAGTCATTTGAGCAACATGGGGTGGAAAGTGACGTCACACGGTCAAAAAAAATGCTTAATATCTCAGACCCCAAACCAGCACAAACGTTCGTTTTTGCGGCACAAATCAGCACAAACGTAGCACAAACGAATGGCATAGTTTTGGGGTTTATTTGTTTTTATGGGGTGCCAACTTCACGGAGGTTTTTATATAAATAAATGAACACATCTTTGTAGGTTAAACATAATTTACCAAAAAGGTAACATGATTAGTAAAGTTTTATAAAAGTCTGATAAAATGACTACTAATAAAAAGGAGACACAAATCGAGTGAAGTGAGAGAAGTTCAAGTGTTACATAAATCTGTTCTTGCAACTATAAGATACTATCAATTAGCAAAGATGAGTCTGTTGTGTCTGGGCATCATGCTTTTGCTTGTCAGCTCATCAGATGAACTGATAAGGACATTCATTTATGTACAAGTATGCATGACTGCTGCTTTGTTTGTATGCATGCTGATGTCCATTGAGGGGGAAAATGTAGATCAGATAGAAATGATAACTCGTATGAGGAAGTCATCTGAAGCCAAATGATTGCAGTAAACTCTTGTACTGTGCATGCAAATGTGGCACGCTATAGAGCTTTAGTTTCTCTTTCTCTTTATTAAAAAAACAAGCAGAAAAAACAGGTTAGAGTGTTTATTTCTGGTCTAATTGTTTAAGATGTAAAATAGAGTAGGAGAGAGATGAAGAATGAGTGCGTTTATGTCTCGTTATGGTTTGAACCTCAATTCTGCCTGATATTGCACAGTATTTAAACACCGTGAAACCAGTGTTTCTTGTCAAATGATGTCACATTAAACACTGTTGGTCATGTATTGTGTACAATTAGGCATCCAAATATTGTACATACAGAAGAAGACCAAAAAACAAATATGGATAAATACTTATTACCAAAGGTTTGTGACATCCTTTACATGGACAGAAGATCTAATGAAAATCCAATCTTAACCTGTATGTTATGGAGTAGGTCACTCTTTGCAGGTATAACAGCTTCATCTTTTCTTGGAAGACTTTCCACAATGTTTGAGTGTGTTTGAGGGAATTTTAGACCATTCTGCTTGAAGCACATTGGTGAGGTCGAGCACTGGTGTTGGATGAAAAGCCTGGCTTGCAGTCTTTACTTTCATTCACCCCGAAAGTGTCCAGTCAGGGGTTGAGGTCAGGACTCTGTGCAGGCCAGTCCAGTTCCTCTGCACTGAACTTCTCATCAATGTCTTTATGCACTTTGCTTTATGCACTTTTGTGCAATAATACCCAGAAATCCCCATTCCCAAACTGGAGGATGAAATTGTCCAAAATTTCTTGGTATGCTGAAATATTTATTTCACAGTAACTAAAGGGCTGGCCTCAACTTTGTAAAGTAAGCCCACACTATAATCACACCTGCACCAAGATTTGAAGCTCTACATACTGTACCATTCTTCAGGTAATTTGAAGGAGCACATGCAATTTGGACATCTGTAGTTTTGTCAAATGTTGGTGATTTCTGCACTCTGTGACCCTGCTTTGAGATTGTATGTGGCCCACCATTTCACGGCTGAGTTGCTGCACTGTGAAAAATTGCAGTGATTTTATTGGTAAAAACATTTATCTGCTTGTGAGGAGCATTGGCTCATCAAATGACCTGCTTTGTTTTACCTAATGTTTTTGTTTGTGTAAACATAAGTATTTGTAATGTAATAAATTGAAAACATTTTTTAATGAATTAACAGTTTTTTGTTGTTTATTTTCTCCCTTCAGGCATGAAATGAGACTGTGTGTCCCTCAGGTGGTTTGTCATGTGTGAAGCACAGTCAGAATTGCATGTTTCAAAGAAGAAACAGGTGCTTTTAAGGTGTTCGGTACATATGGAGAAGGGCAGGGGTGTAGCGGACATTTTAAAAATGAGGGGAAAGCTGTATGAGATCCAAAAGTTTACATTCATATGATTATTAATCATCTGTTCTTAAATGGTCTGTCTCTAAAAGTGAGGGGGATGTATTCCCCCACCCTACCCTAGGAGAGCTTGTGTGTCACCTACAGGTGGTTTGTCAAGACAACTCCACTGCATGAAGGATACAGAATTGCACATGAATTGCAATGTTTTGCCAGAAATATGGACAGCATAAAATAAATGTCTAGTATAAATAAACACACAGAGAGTGTTGCTAAGCAACTAAATGATTAAGCATTCAAGCTTGAACAAGTAGCTGAGCAGAATGTTCTGATAGGAAAGGTCTTATCTTCCTGATGTTCTGCAGAGTGAATCTGCATGAGTGGTCCTTTATCAAAATCAATAAAAAATTCAGCTGGTCTTTAAGAAACACTGCAAGGTTTGTTTCTGATGGACCTGGAAGGAGTTATTGTTGTGTCCAGCTGTATTGTGAAGTTGTGTTTAATCAATGGGCTGGCCGGGATTACCAGCAGTTTTGGAGAGATTGAGTTAAAGGTGGTCCATCATCTCATCACAGTTCAACACTCCAGAAAGCAACCCATTCCCTCACACGTTTGTAGAAGCGTCTGCAGGGCCAGTGCTTTATACACCTGTGGCCATAGAAGTATTTGAATACCTGAATTCGGTGATTTGTCACAAAACTCAGCAGTATAGTGAATGCATTAAATACATACTGATATATCGAGAAATGAAGACGAAATTTTAACTTGTAATAACAGAAGAACAATTTTTAGCAATATAAGATATCAAACAATATAAGAATTCTTCCTGAAGTTGCCCAAACAATCATGTTATTTTGTCATGTATTTTTTGAGTTGAACTTCGGGATTATAAACATCTCATAGCTGATGTTGAGAATGCAAACATATTTTACTGTGATTCCAAAAAAAAAAAAAAAAAAAAAAATAGGCTTAATGGCAGTGACAGAATCTGTGGCCCAACTTCCAGTGCATTCTAGGCAAGCTGATGGTGCGTGCAGACAGTGAGACTCTTATTTTATAATCAGGAATGTTATCTATGAGATGTGGAAACTATTTTAATTTATAATTTTTTTAGCTTTTGCCATTTACAGTAGCTCATCCAGGCAGGCAACATTATTATCATTGTCCATCAAAGCTAAACAGCAGATCAGAACATTAGGTAATCATGGCTGTGTTTGTTTGCATGTGGGTTTAAGGGAAAGTCACAGAATACTTCATTACATAAAGCTGTTGGTTTGTTGAAAATTTAGGATAATGGAAGCCACGGTTCACCCACTGAGATCACGATTGACCCTTTCATCAGTTTCTCTCAGTAGAATTCTTCATCTAAGATGGCTATTTATATTCATAAGTGACATGAACACTTTTATTTTTGGTGTAGTCAGTCTAGTTCAGTGCAATATGGTTTATCTAACTAAATTGTTCAATTCTATTCTATTCCAAAGCTTTAAAAAACACATAAGATTAATGATAATTTTAACCAAAAAAAAAATAGTTGTAATATAATGTAGATCATATAATAAATGAATGCAGTCATGTTCATTGCATCTAGTTATATAACATCTTCACTAATGTCACCTGACTGTTTAGTGCAGGGCTTGACGCTTACTTTTTTCAGGAGTAGCACATGCGCTCCTAAGTTAAAAATTTAGGAGCACATTAAAGAATTTTAGGAGCGCAGTGAAAATATATAAAATAATTAGTGTTTTTGCCTAATAAATATACACGAGGAGATCTTTAAACAAAGCAGTGTCATTCATTTGAATACAATAAGTACAATAGGTTTATTTTACTGTATAACAGCTTAAATAGTATTTAATAATTATTTATAATTTAACTGTGGCGACGTGGTGGCGCAGTGGATAGCACGTTCGCCTCACAGAAAGATGGTCACTGGTTCGAGCCTTAGCTGGGTCAGTTGGCATTTCTGTGTGGAGTTTGCATGTTCTCCCCGTGTTGGTGTGGGTTTCCTCCGGGTGATTCGGTTTCCCCCACAAGTCCAAACACATGCACTATTGGGGAATTGGCTAAGCTAAATTGTCCGTAGTGTGTGTGTGTGTGTGTGTGTGTGTGTGTGTGTGTGTGTGTAAATGAGTGTGTATGAATGTTTCCCAGTGATGGGTATTGGCTGGAAGGGCATTCGCTGCGTGAAACATGTGCTGGATAAGTTGGCGGTTCATTCCGCTGTGGCGACCCCTGATTAATAAAGGGACTAAGCCGATAAGAAAATGAATGAATGAATGAATTTAAGCTGTATGGAGTTTAGCTAGCCGTCCACAGCAGGACTGGGATCAAATTGCTCTAATGAAGGCCTCTCTCAACTGATCTGAATCAAGTCTGCAGTTGTGGACATGCCTAGGCAGCTTCTTGTTCAATCTTTGATCCAGTTTCGAGCTGAAAAATCTCTTTCACACTGGCCAGCAGAAATAGGGCGTTATTATTAAGTTATTGTTAAGTTAATAAAAATGTGCAGTATGGTTAGTGCACACTCACATGACCAGAGCAATTTAATCTGTGTTTGTATCATAAGACGATTATGGCTGTATCAGTGCTCCCAAACAAAACATTAATGTTATAATAATATATATTGTACACACATTATCTTTAATATAAATATACTTGCTGGATTGAAACACACCTTTTCTCTACAGCACATATAAAAATTGACTATTAAGAATAATTTTATCAAAATTAATTATTTGCATAACATATTCAACTGATTCCACCCTACTTCCCACATGGGAACAGTAAGACAAGGTAAAGAAAGACAGAACTGCAAACTCATGTGCAAAGCTGACACTGTTTATCAGAGCACTTAATCATTCAGGGCTTTTTAAAGAAGATATGAATATGTGAATCCCTTTATGAATTAAAGTTTCCTTCTGCCCCAAAGTAACACCATCTTTTCTATTTTCTATATAACTTTAATGGCCTTCAGCAACAGAATAATTTCTTTTTGATTTCTTATTATTATTTAACAAACAAATTTGAAAAAAGTTTGTTTCTTTTCAGTGTGCACCACTGACAGGTCAAATATGCTCTCGCTCTCTCTCTCTCTCTCTCTCTCTCTCTCTCTCGACAATTAATATCGAAAGCGAAAGCAGAATCTCGGACATGTCCGAAAAGAGAATGTATTGTCACCCCAAATAATGAGCTGGATCAGTCTATTTAGTAAAATGCTATTCTGTTTCCTCGCGCTCTTCTCAAAGCTTCTACGAAAGTCAGAACAGCAGTTCTGCATTCAGCGCGATCTTCAGCGTGTCTCTGTGGGTCTGCATGCAGAGCATGTGAGTCTGTGGCAGTGTTCTCAGTTTCTCGCGATTCACGAACACAGATCCAGGCCGCCCAGGTAAAGTCTGTGTGCCAAGTGCTGATGTTGAATTGGGTCTCACACTAGATGTGCCACGATATGCCATGCAGGTGTAACGGATCTGCTTTCACTCAAAAAGACCAAGACGACACCAAGAGCTGTTTTCCTCCACTTTATTATTTCCTGCAGAGGACAATTAAACACAAATATATTGTCTTCTGTCTGTAGTGCACATCCGACCCCCTCATCAATACTCAGCAGCATTGTGTGGTCAGATTAATTATTTTCTTAATAATATTATGTAATGACATTTGATAATTTTTTACAATTTATCCGCAATTACACACAATCTCTTATAAGTTGACACTTCCAGAAAGAATATACATTGAAATTGACAGGAAAACACTTTTTTTTGTTACAATTACAACAAAATGAATATTTTTCTTTATCATTAGAAATTACTCTTAACTACATACAAAAATGTATGTGTAAAAATAACGCACAACAGAGCCACCTTGTGGACAACCAAAAACGTGCACTGAGTCAAACAAAATGCAAACAAAAAAAAGACTGTAAAACGTACCTGCTGAGGACAATTAAACACAAATATATTATCTTCTGTCTGTAGCGCACATCCGACCCCTATATACACAAAAATAACAGAGTTTTCACACTAAGAAACAGAGTAAAATGAAAACAAAATGGTGATATGCCTATGTGCGTTTAACACTTATGTAAAACTCTAGAAAACTGCCACAAACTTATTTCAACGATAAAACCAAACAAAAATAACATAATATGTATTATAGTTTTCATAAAATGATAAACATTTGCTTTTCAACGTTATAAATATAGAATACTCTCAAGGAGCAACTCTCTGCACAACTTACCCTCATCAATACTCAGCAGCATTGTGAGGGGGGGAGGGGAAAAGACGAACTACGCCAACTCAAAAGGTACAAAAAGGGGCGATGTGCAGGTTTATCATTGCCATAGAAAATAAATAAAACGGACTGCAAAATGTGTTTTCAAGATGATAAAATTCACAAATATGAAATAAAATCTTTAAATAAATAAAAATCACAATATAATTTGAAAATGTTATAATTTTAACAGAGTGCAATTGTAACTCTGTTACATTCACCTCCACTGAATTTTATCAAATTTGAGCTACATCTACAATGTACATATCTGACACAACTTTAACAATTACATTCACAATGAAAGGGTCATTAAAACAGAAATCCAACATCTACAGTATTCTATAAGAATGAAGTGGTACGAGAGCAGCGCTATCTCCCAATCCAGCTACTGGAAACCACGGTGCCTTGTACACCCCACAAGACCCAAATTGTCAGTGTAGAACAAGCTCACGAAAGAAATTAAAACATTTCAATTACTTGTATTAAGCAGTCATGCACCATTTAAAAAAAAAACAATCTTAATCTTAACTGATCTGTAATTTACTCAACTAGAGACTGAAAAATAGACTTGCAAACAGATTTAACACTGAAATTATCCTGAACAACATCCTGTCTGGACATAGACTGTATCAGTCTATTAACAGGTTTGACTAATCGACCAAATCTGGATCTGACTTGTGTGTGTGCATTGGAAAAGTTACTGCACTGAAGTGAAGTCTGATCAGCAGTGTGTAGAGCGTGTGGTGCATTGCGTGTTTGTGTTGTATTCTCAGGTGCAGCTTCTGATCGTCTTATATCAACAGCAATGTCAGAGTCACAGGTCACAGACTGTTCAGTTGTGATGTTGCCAGGTGAGGTAGAAGCTTCTTGTGGTCTAAAGGTATCACTTGTCACATCAGTAACATCCATTTGTGACAAACATAAATATTTGTCCCAGAGTACTTTTGCTACCTGCTTGGCTGTCTGGTCTTTACAGGGAAACGTCTGAGCCATCCTTGTAAAATGGTCCGTGATTACTAGGACATCTATGGGCTTATTACAGGAGTTTTCAGCTGACCAAAAATCAATACAGACGAGCTCCAGTGGTCTTGTTGTTGTTATACTCTCCAGAGGGGCTCTGCCTTCAGGTTCAGCTGTCTTACTGACAATCCATCGTTGGCAATGGCGAACATAGTCTCTCACATCTCTGTCAATGCTCGTCCAAAAGAACCTCTCTCTTACTAAACTAAGTGTTCTGGACTGGGCCTGATGACCCGCCTCATCATGAACTCCTTTCAGGACTTCATCTTTGAGAGAGTCAGGAACAACATACTGAGATCGTTTCGCTCTAGTTTTAGGGTCCTTTGAAATTCTGTATAGGACACCATTGCTCACGTTAAGTTTGTCCCAGTGTTTCAGGTATCTTGTGACAGAGACGGATTCTTTAGCTCTTGCTCTCCTAGAAGGCCTCCATCGCCTCTCAACATAATACAGCACACGAGAGAGAGTACTATCATCCAACTGCTTGTCACAAAGGTCTTTTCCGGTGTATGCAGGTAAGGTGTTAAGTCCAGGTGGTATCAACTGAGGAAGGAACTGCAATGTTTGCACTGCACGGGCCCTGGGACCAGTTTCCCATACCATATGTGATTTCAGTACTGCTGACACATCTTCCGTTCCAATGCACTGAGTCCATACATGAGGTGAGTTACATACTGCCTGGACATTGTTACTCACTGTAACAGGTTTCACTTGACCACTGGATGACATGAAGGCATTTTTCACAGAATTACATGACACATCTGTAACATCACTCAGAAGGTTTCATATGGCTCAGTGAGAAGCCTTTGGCCAACACTCTCCTTGACAAATGGCACACGGCTCAAAGCGTCAGCTACAATGTTCTGCCGACCTGGGACATACTTGATGTTGAAGTCATAACTTGCCAACTTGGCTACCCAGCGTTGCTCACAACAGTCCAGCTTCGGCTTTGTAAGTATATGAGTCAACGGGTTGTTGTCAGTCCAGACCGTGAATTTGTGACCTTTGAGCCAGTGACTGAACTTGTCACAAATCGACCATTTCAAAGCCAGAAACTCCAAAAGGAGGGCTGGGTAGTTCTTCTGGGTTTGAGTCAGTGACTTGCTGGCAAACGCAATCAGTCTGGCTTGCGTGTCTCCAACCTGCACTTGGGACAGGACAGCTCCTATGCCTTCCAAGGATGCGTCCGTTGACAACATAAAGGGACGGGTGAAGTCTGGATGGGCAAGAATCATAGAGTTAACCAGGGAAGCCTTAAGGTGGTCAAAGGCCTGTTCCTGTTGAGTTGTCCAGTCTGCTGCACACAACTTTCTGCCTGTTGTCCTGTCTTTCTGACCTTTCCTCTTTTTCTTCTCACCCTTCAACAGTATCCAGGCACAAAGTGCTGATAATAATTTATTATCCCTAGAAAGGACCTTATCCTCTTCTGTGATGGGGTCACACCATCAGGATCCATGAGGTCAGTACTAGTCATGTTTGTAATGTTCTCGACTCCTTGAAACTCCTTTTTCATCAACTATGTGGCCCAGAAATCTCACAGACCTCCTGAGAAAGAAACATTTTTTTGGAGCCAACTTTAGATTATGGCTACGCAGTCTCTCAAACACCATCTTCAGGCATAACAAGGCACTCTGCTCATCTGGGGCAAACACCAACAGGTCGTCTAAATAGCACAGCAAACTCAGATAGTTCTGGTCTCCAAAAATGCTCATCATCATTCGCATGAAACTGCCTGGACTATTACATAGGCCCTGAGGGAGACGGTTGTACTCATAAAGGCCCATGGGAGTTGTAAAAGCTGAGTACTTCCGGTCTTCCTCATGAAGTGGCATATTTTAAAACCCAGACGTTAAGTCCATTGTGCTGAATAGACTGTTGCCTCCTAATGCAGCTAGGCAGTCTGCCTGATGGGGAAGAGGGTGAGCATCCTTTAGCGTCCTTTTATTTAGCCACCGAAAATCTGTACATATGCGAAGATCCCCATTCTTCTTCCACACAAGAACGAGTGGTGATGCATATTCGCTGGTTGATGTCCTAATGATTTCTTTGTCCTCCATTTCACTTATTGCCTGACGCAGTTTTTGATATTGTCCAGGGGGCAATATCACCCCAATTTTATCCTCCTTACACTGGCTGCCTGTTAAGTTTCGCATTGAATATAAAATAATGCTTCTTACCTATAAAGCCTTAAATAATCTAGCTCCTGTTTATCTAACCAACCTCCTGTCTCGCTACAACCCAACCCGCTCTTTAAGATCTCAAAACTCAGGGCTTCTGGTAGTAACTACAATATCAAAGTCGGGTAAAGGAGGTCGAGCCTTCTCATTTATGGCTCCTAAACTCTGGAATAGCCTTCCTGATAATGTCCGAGGCTCAGACACACTCTCGCAGCCTATCTTTTTAGCGAAGCATACACTCAGTGCATTACATAGCGGTATGACGCATGAGTGTGCCCCACGCAGGTTTTTGCATCTGGTTTATATACACTATGAACAGCAGCTATGCTAATTATTCTCTTCATTCTGTATTTCCACCTGGGGGTACTCATCCTGAGGCCCTCAGACTATGCAGTGCCACTGATGCGATCCAAGACCAGCGACAAGATGATCCCAAAGTTTTCATCATCCTGGACCAGGCCATATCCTGAGCAGCTGCTGTGGTGCCATGGTGGAGTGAGAGCATGAGACTGATTCCTGTCATGCCCCGGGGTAGACGAGTCTTCGCTGAGGTCCAGCTTTCTGCGCCTAGACTGCAGCTCTGCACAAGATGTTTGGCCAGAGGAGAAATGGTCGTGCCCAACTGAGCCTGGTTTCTCTCGAGGTTTTTTAAATCTTCGCTTTCGCCAATTGGTGAAGTTTTTTCCTCGCTGCTGTCGCCACTGGCTTGCATGGTTCAGGATCTGTAGAGCTGCGCATCGATGGATTTGCTCTTCAGTGTTTGGACTCACAGAAGTCAAGCCCCACTCGGGGTCAGCCCTCGGCTGGCTTCTTCATGCAGCTCAAAGGACAGAGCTGTCCCGGGAGACGTTTGCTAATACCCAGAGTTGGACCACAGGCCATATGGCCGTTCAAACTAGGCGCAGACCTGGACGGCCACGTCCAGCCTTGCACCTACTTGTGCTGCAAAAGGGATCATTACTCCCGATGGGTTATTAATCCGGGCTGAACCTGGATCCGGGTGTCCCACGAGACACTCTTAACACACGAGACAGGGATCATTTGTCCCAATTGGGATTTAACTAAGGCTGAACCGAGACACGGGTGTCCCACGCGACACTTTTACCACACGAGACAGGGATCATTCGTCCCGATTGAAGGCATTTTTAACACACAGATACAGTAATAATAAAGACACTGCATGTCGAAGACCATATGATCTTTTATTGTTTTAGAAAACTGTAGATTATTTATTCAAGAAGATTCAGCGTCTTCTGTTGGTTCGAGCGGGCGTGTCCCCTGGCTTTTCCCCCTGCCATGGCAGCGTCCTCCTGCTGGTTCCTTCCTGTAAGAGGGGACACGGTAAGGCCAGTTAACCATCACCACATGCCCTGCTGTTCACAATTATGCATTGGCTAGCCAAAGAGGAACTGACTTACCAGGGGTGACTCAGGACTCTCTGCCCTCTTGCGACCCTTCCTTGGGTGGCTGTCTCTGCCCGCCGCCTCTTCCTCCTCCACCAAGGCCCTCTCGAAGAGTCTGCGGTGCCCACGTGCTTGCAGAGGGCCGAGGTTGAAGTGTCATGACACATGAACTGCGCCACCTTCCTCCGATCCTCGGAAGATTGTGCGTTCTTTGCCTGCATCAGAGACAGACAGACAGGACCATTTTTAGGGTCAAAGCCGCTGGCAGTCATGTGGCTACAGGGGCATTACATAAATACTCACGTGCGTTGCGATGGCTGTCCGGACGTCAGTAAAGGTGGGTTTGCCGGGTAGCCCCATGCTGGTCCACGCAGATTGGAAATATTTATTTAAGGTCCGGCAGGGAGAGGCTCTGGAAGTAAAAAAAAAAATAGGTGGCCTGCCCTCCACCTGGGAGACTGGCCCGCAGCTCCAAGAACCTTCTCAACCAGCTGTATTCTTCCTTACTGAGGGACAACTGAGCTGCACCGAATGCTCTGTTTGTTTTATGAGTGCTGATCTAGCCGTAGAACAAAGCGGAGAGAAGGTGAGTGAGTGCATACAACTGGTGGCCCCCACCCGCAGAGCTAAGGAGTCACACTCACAATAATGACAAAGGCAGACTCGTCTGGGCTTCTGGCGGCCTCTTCCACCTCCTGTATTGTCAGATTCTGGAACACGCCACAACGGTGGCCTGAGATGGAGGTCAGGTAACCTGTCAGAAATCCATAGAAGCGCCAGAGCTCTTGGTTAAGGCAGCCAAGTGTAGTGCCTGGACCATCTAATATGTCCGGTACTTTAAGAATTAGCTCATAAGTTCGAATTAATTTATATTAATTCTCGGGGATCGAATCAAGAGATTCAAACGACTGGTTCACAGTCAAAATTAGGTTACCACGCTTACGTTATCTATTGGTCCACCCGAATAGAAGTAAGCAACGTAACTTTATCTTTAGTAAATCTATGTTATATTATTACTTGGCCAAAATAACAATATAAACAGTTTCACAAGCAAGGTAGCTAGACCATATAGCTGAGGCAGTAACTTAAAAACACATAAAAACTCCGACAAGGATCTTAAAATGAAACACAAGTTTATTAAGCTACACACGCATTAACTACTCTAATGTAAAACAAAACAAACACAAAGATACACACACACACACAGTTCTGGAATGAGTTGAGTTACTGAGAATGACCAACTAAGAGTCCCAAACGTCTCGCACGCGAGAAGTTCTTAGCATTGCAACCTTAGAGAACCACCAAGCAGAGAATCTGACTAGGATTTACTGTTAAACTTAATTAACACCAGCTTCAGCCAGGAACGAAAGTTTGGTTTGTGTTTACTTGCGTGACCAGTTCCGCTCGTCAGCTGGTTGAAGGGAACTCCGGCGCAGCCGATTGGTTGCCGTGCGTTGACGTAGTGGGGATGTCTTTGTTGAAGAGGGCTCTTCCTTCGTCTTCTGGAGCTGGGACTCGTGATCCCGGTGACGAAAGTTTGACGTCAGCAAGCGGGAAGTTCGGTGAAAGGGAATTCTTCCAGCGGCTTGATCCTTGAATGACTTGGGACAGCAGAGTTCAGGGAAGTTGAATGACTGACCGTGCTGCTTGATGAGATGGCGTCCGCGTGTTCCCGGGGAGCGGTTACACGAGCAGGACAGGGTCAGACTGAGTTCATGCGAGTTGCGGCGTACACAGAAGCGGCGTGGGCTCCTGTGAACGGTCTCGTTGCCGTGGTGCGGTTACGGCGGACAGACGCAGGTCTTATGGGGTGCTTCTTCCGAGAGCAATGTCCGGCAGCGCGTTGTAAAGGCGGGAAGCGTGCAACGCAAAGTTTGTGCGTGGAGTCCCCTTTGTGAAACCAAACGAAAGCAATAAAAATTCAAAAGCTGAGGGCTTTATAGTGGGCAGGACTTAAGCCCGCCTACTCCATGGTTGACCAATGGCTGTGGCTACTGAGCGAGGCCAAGCCTCTCCTCTCCCCAGTTGTTCACGCCCAGGGAGGAGTAATCTGTGCTCACGCGCTGAGCATAAAACTTAGTTTACTGTTATCAAAAATTAAATGAAACTTTGTAATTAACTACTATTTGCAGATACAATTTTATCGTTTCCATCAATGTTTTCTGAATACCGAGCTCTACAGTCCGACATCAAACACTAAGGAACTTTATCAAATACAGTTAATTACGAGCGTGCCACACGTTGCATTGTTTCATTTACATGCAATATTTAAGTGAAAAACCCTTGCTTACATACATAGTACAACATACACAACTATTAGCAATAAAACATTAAAGTAAAACACACTTTTAAACGTGAATTGTCCGAAACTGGCGCGGGCCTTTTGTTCAGAGAGTAATAACTGGATTATCTTTCCTCCAGTCTCTCTGGAGGAGGGGGAGGCCGCACATGTGGGGACAGACAAACCTTTCTTCCGTTGGTTTTGGAATTCAGTTCCTAATAGTCATGTGAGAGGCTTTACAACACGTCTTTGTTGTGAGAGGGGAAGACATGTGTATTGGAATTAAGCTTCGGGCGATACTTAATTAAGAGGGAGAGAGGGGGAGCAAGAGTCTAGTTTGACTGCAAGAATCTAATTCCGCTTAAAAACGTGGCTGAGTTCCTACACAAGACAGTGTGCCCGCCTCCCCCAGGTAGAGTACTCTACCTGGGGGAGGTGGGCACACTGGCTTCCCCGCTTAACCAAGAGCCGTTGGAGCCCCAGAGCTCTTGGTTAAGGCAGCCAAGACAGTGTGCCCGCCTCCCCCAGGTAGAGTACTCTACCTGGGGGAGGCGGGCACACTGGCTTCCCCGCTTAACCAAGAGCCGTTGGAGCCCCAGAGCGAAAAGGAAGCGGGGTGGTGTGGAAACTCTGACCGGCGGACAGAACACTTACCTAGAAGGGCAGGGATCTTTCTCCCAGCAGTCCGGTGACAGCGTACCAGGCTAGCCTAGGAGACCAGCTTACCCTCTTTCGCCTGCTTCGTCCGGACCTCGTGGACCACAACCCGGCGTCGTATGCCGCGGATGAGCGCTCTAATCTCTCTGCGAACTAGCACGAGGGCCATGCTGGAGAGGCGGCATGAAGCCGGCGGGGTTTCTGACATGTAATCGAGGAATTGGGCCACATTCTTAAGGTAGTGCTGTCTGGTCGGCTCGGCCATGCACGTCTGGCCTAGCAGAGCAGCCCAAGCTCGGATGCGCGCTGGCTGGTGGAGGAAAAGGAAGTGCTCTGGATGGCCACAGCCATCCACCATAAAGCCAAGAAAGGCCTTGATCCTTGTTAGCTTGGACGCAACGTTGTTTCTCAGACGAGCGGTGGGCTCGCTGCCCAGTTGAAAACCCTCAAACTCTTCGAGGAGCAAGTCTGCAGAACGGGAACCGAAGTAAAAGTCAGTCGTGACTATACACCCCCACCACCAACCCAACCAAACACTGCCAAAACCATACTCAACTGAGGTGGAACGTGGTCTGGGAATGGATACCTTTGCGGGCCGTAGGCTTCCAGAGGGCCGGGGGCGTAAGGCGTAGGGGGGCGTCGTCCTCCTCCTCCCCACCCTCTGCAACTCCCGATAACGGCGTGTGAATTCGCCCAGGGTGGACCTGACCTTGTCCACCTGCTTGCGGAGGTCTGACAGCTGGGCCTGAATGCGCTCCATAGCGAGCCTGCAGCGGGGGTTGGCGCACGGACGCCCGGCTTCGGGGCCCTCTGGTTGGTCCTGGTCTTCTTCTTCCGAGGACGCAAGCCGGGACACCACGGGAACCGCCGGGTGGGTGGACTGCAACCACCGCAATTCCTGATCGACTTTGCACCGCTTTGCCCTCCCCATGGCCACCTTCCGGGCCGAGAGCTCCGCGTGCTGCTTCAGGTGTCTGTCTAGCCGGGCACGGCATCTTCCGCGTGTCCACGCGGCCAGCTGCTAGTGAGAGCAAGAGTCTCTTCTCCTCCGAGTTGGCCACCTTGTGAACAGCCGACAGGTGCGGCGAGAGCCTACTGTAGACATTGAGGCAGAGCGCGCATTCGGACATTCGGACCATCCAAGAGCAGCGTTGGGAGAAAGAGACCCACACGCCGCGTGGAGCGGTTCAAAAGGAAGCGGCGGAGGCGTCCACTTCCGCGTCACGACGCTGGTAGACCCTACTCTCAAAGGGGCCGACACCACCGCCCCTGGGGGTGTAAGCCCTCGCCTTCAGATCCTTTTAGCCAACCGGGGTTTTCAAATGCCCATTTTAGAGGCTGTTACGACTTTTGGAGGGAGTTATAAAATAAGTCTGTCCCATCAGACACGCACCATTTCAGGCAGCTTCAACTGCGCCTTTTGCCCTGCACACCACTGGCCCCGTAGCATGTTTCACCCCGCCGGAGACTCTAAGATCCACCGATCAACCCCCACCGACCCACCCACCGGGGGCAGGGAGCAGGGGAGTGGGGGGGCCCGAGAGGCAGCGAGGATAAACCCGGGGGGTGGGCGGGCTTGCAGGCGGACAGATGGACGGGGCGGCAGTAGGCGAGCACACACAGGGTTTGGGGGGGGGGGGGGTGCGCCAGACCGCAACTCCACACTGCCCCTGGGGCTTGTTTCCTCCACGCCAGAAGACTCTTACAGAGCCCAACAAACATCCCCAGCCACCCGGCGAGTGGGGGGGATATAACCCAGGGGATCAGGTGGGTGGACGGGCGGGTTGTGTGCGGAGGGACACCCCACCCTGGCCTCCCCTGAAAGCACGCCCAAAGCAGGAAAGGAATCATCCACACCCATAGAGGCTGACCCAACCTCGAACACCTTAAGGGCCAAGGGTGAGGGCTGGGTGGGGACCTACCCTTGGGGCGACAACGAGCTCCTATCGGCCAGTAGAGTGGTCTAAGCGTAACATCCCCAGAGACTAAGTCCACTGTTTATCGCCTTCATCGAAACCTTGATGGCAGGTCAGAGACAATGGGAGTTGGGCGCGGGACGTCCCGGCACGTAAGCTGGAAAAGGTGGTCTCCCGTCGGGCATGGCCTGGGTCGTCAACTCGTCGCTTCTGCCCATCGGTCAGACCAACCATCTTCCTACCGGACCTTGGTCGTTTCAAGCGCTCGCTAGAAAGACTCACCATCCCCCAAACGGACTTTGTTGTTTCAGAGACCACCGGTCTCCCCGCAGACCCTCACTCCTTCCGGGGCAAGCAAGCTCTGGCGGAGCCCTGGATTGACACCTGATCCCCAGCAGTGCCCAGGCACCCCACACTTAAGCCCATGCCACATGAACTTAGCCAACCGCACGCGCTAGACAGACATACCGTTGGTGACCCACCTGGCTCTAGGGAGCCACCCTCCCCCAACATGAACTGAATTCGAGCTTAAAGATGGCTTGGGGGCACCAGCCTCTCCCAGTTCCAGCGCCTAACGCCATGCTGTTTTTCCGAGATGGCTGGGGTGCACAAACGGCACGTACTTCCACCACAAGTGGGTGGGACGCGGGAAATGGTAGCTCTCCGCCGGGCAGCGGACCTGGCCAGACCCCCTTCGGGGTTGGGGGGGGGGGGGTCTAGGCACGGATGGGACGCAGGAAACGGTCGCTCTCCGCCGGGCAGCAGAGCTGGCCAGACCCCCTTCGGGGTTGGGGGGGGTCTAGGCACGGATGGGACGCAGGAAACGGTCGCTCTCCGCCGGGCAGCAGAGCTGGCCAGACCCCCTTCGGGGTTGGGGGGGTTTAGGCACGGATGGGACGCAGGGGAAACGGTCGCTCTCCGCCGGGCAGGGGAGCTGGTCAGACCTCCTGGTTCGTTTTACCGGAAACCCGGCAAAACCTAAGTCGATTGTTCTTCGCCTTTCCGGAAACCTCAATGGCAGGTCAGAGACATGGCAGGTGTCGGGCGCGGGACGTCCCGGCACGCAAGCCGGGAAAGGTGGTCCCCTGTCGGGCATGGCCTGGCGGGCTTGGGCCTGGGTCAAAGCGAGTCCACCGGTGAGGGTCTGCATGTCGTTCCCGCCGGTCAGACCCACTGGTCACCCCCCTGGTACTTTGGGTCACTTCCAGACGTGCGATAGAAAGACCCACCATCTAGCTCTTGCCTGTTCCCACACAAGCACTCGTTCGCGGGCAGCGCCGCTGCTCAGAGACCCCTGGATATGGGGGTCTCGCCCCGCCCAACAGCTCGCGGGGAAACGGCCGCTCTCTGCCGGGCAGCGGAGCTGGCCAGACCCCCTTCGGGGTTGGGAGTCTAGGCACGGATGGGACACGGGGAAAACGGTCGCTCTCCGCCGGGCAGCGGAGCTGGCCAGACCCCCTTCGGGGTTGGGGGGCTAGGCACGGATGGGACGCGGGAAACGGTCGCTCTCCGCCGGGCAGCGGACCTGGCCAGACCCCCTTTGGGGTTGGGGGGGGTCTAGGCACGGATGGGACGCAGGAAACGGTCGCTCTCCGCCGGGCAGCAGAGCTGGCCAGACCCCCTTCGGGTTGGGGGGTCTAGGCACGGATGGGACGGGGGGGAAACGGTCGCTCTCCGCCGGGCAGCGGAGCTGGCCAGACCCCCTGGTTCATTTTACCGGAAACCCGTCAAAACTTAAGTCGATTGTTCTTTGCCTTTCCCGAAACCTCAATGGCAGGTCAGAGACATGAAAGGTGTCGGGCGCGGGACATCCCGGCACGCATCCCGGGTATGGCCTGGCGGGCTTGGGCCTGGGTCTTAGCCAGTGCACCGGTGAGGGTCATCAACTCGTCGCTCTTGCCCACCGGTCAGACCATCCATCTTCCTACCAGACCTTGGTCTGACGCCATGCTGTTTTTCCGAGATGGCTGGGGTGCGCCAACGGCACGTACTTCCACCACAAGTTGTTATGAAGCTTCCGTAGTTGACCTCCGCTTATTGTGCGGTGGGTGACAGCGGTCGGACGCGTTTGCTGATGGAGCAGACCTGATCGGAGACCCCCTGGGGTTTGGGGGCTTTTGGTGCCAAAGGCTCGCAGGAAACGAGGCTTCTAACCCAGGCAGCAGACCTGATCGGAACCCCCTGGGGGTTTTGGGCGCTTTTGGTGCCAAAGGTTCACGGGAAACGAGGCTTCTAACCTGGGCAGCATACCTGATCGGTGACCCCCAGGGGTTTGGGGGCTTTTAGTGCACCAAAGGCTCATGGGAAATGAGGCTTCTAAACCCGGGCAGCAGACGTGATCGGAGACCCCTCTGGGCTTGTGTCTTTTCCGTGTCAAATGCAGCCAAAGGCTTGTGGGAAACGAGGCTTCTTACCCGGGCAGCAGACCTGATCGGAGACACCCTGGGGGTTTGGGGGCTTTTGGTGCCAAAGGCTCGCGGGAAACGAGGCTTCTAAACCCGGGCAGCAGACCTGATCAGAGACCCCCTGGGGGTTTGGGGGCTTTTGGTGCCAAAGGCTCGCGGGAAATGAGGCTTCTAAACCCGGGCAGCAGACCTGATCGGAGACCCCCTCTGGGCTTGGGTCTTTTCCGTGCCAAACGCAGCCAAAGGCTCGCGGGAAACGAGGCTTCTAAACCCGGGCAGCAGACCTGATCGGAGACCCCTCTGGGCTTAGGTCTTTTCCGTGCCAAACGCAGCCAAAGGCTCGCGGGAAACGAGGCTTCTTACCCGGGCAGCAGACCTGATCGGAGACCCCCTGGGGGTTTGGGGGCTTTTGGTGCCAAAGGCTCGCGGGAAACGAGGCTTCTAAACCCGGGCAGCAGACCTGATCGGAGACCCCCTGGGGGTTTGGGGGCTTTTGGTGCCAAAGGCTCGCGGGAAACGAGGCTTCTAAACCCGGGCAGCAGACCTGATTGGAGACCCCTCTGGGCTTGGGTCTTTTCCGTGCCAAACGCAGTGAAAGGCTCGCGGGAAACGAGGCTTCTTACCCGGCCAGCAAACCTGATCGGAGACCCCCTGGGGGTTTGGGGGCTTTTGGTGCCAAAGGCTCGCGGGAAACGAGGCTTCTAAACCCGGGCCAGCAGACCTGATCAGAGACCCCCTGGGGGTTTGGGGGCTTTTGGTGCCAAGGCTCGCGGGAAATGAGGCTTCTAAACCCGGGCAGCAGACCTGATCGGAGACCCCCTCTGGGCTTGGGTCTTTTCCGTGCCAAACGCAGCCAAAGGCTCGCGGGAAACGAGGCTTCTAAACCCGGGCAGCAGACCTGATCGGAGACCCCTCTGGGCTTAGGTCTTTTCCGTGCCAAACGCAGCCAAAGGCTCGTGGGAAATGAGGCTTCTTACCCGGGCAGCAGACCTGATCGGAGACCCCTCTGGGCTTAGGTCTTTTCCGTGCCAAACGCAGCCAAAGGCTCGCGGGAAACGAGGCTTCTTACCCGGGCAGCAGACCTGATCGGAGACCCCCTGGGGGTTTGGGGGTTTTTGGTGCCAAAGGCTCGCGGGAAACGAGGCTTCTAAACCCGGGCAGCAGACCTGATCGGAGACCCCCTGGGGGGTTTGGGGGCTTTTGGTGCCAAAGGCTCGCGGGAAACGAGGCTTCTAAACCCGGGCAGCAGACCTGATTGGAGACCCCTCTGGGCTTGGGTCTTTTCTGTGCCAAACGCAGTGAAAGGCTCGCGGGAAACGAGGCTTCTTACCCGGCCAGCAGACCTGATCGGAGACCCCCTGGGGGTTTGGGGGCTTTTGGTGCCAAAGGCTCGCGGGGAAACGAGGCTTCTAAACCCGGGCAGCAGACCTGATCAGAGACCCCCCTGGGGGTTTGGGGGCTTTTGGTTCCAAAGGCTCACGGGAAGCGAGGCTTCTAAACCCGGGCAGCAGACCTGATCGGAGACCCCCTGGTTCGTTAAACCGCAAAACTGTCAAAACCTAAGTCCACTGTTTATCGCCTTCACCGAAACCTTGATGGCAGGTCAGAGACAATGGGAGTTGGGCGCGGGACGTCCCGGCACGTAAGCCGGAAAAGGTGGTCTCCCGTCGGGCATGGCCTGGCGGGCTTGGGCCTGGGTCTTAGCCAGTGCACCGGTGAGGGTCGTCAACTCGTCGCTCCTGCCCACCGGTCAGACCAACCATCTCCCTACCGGACCTTGGTCGTTTCTGGCGCTCGCTAGAAAGACTCACCATCCCCCAAACGGACTTAGTCGTTTCAGAGACCCCCAAAGCCAGACCACCCATCCCCCAAGTGAGAGTTAGTGCAGATAGCAAGAAAGACCCACCATCCCCAATCCATTTTTACTTCCTCTGAGTAGTGAATATTAACCCACTCTGACCTGAGCTAAACTAAACTGAACTGAACTTAAACTCTGAAAACTGAACTGACACTGTTTCAATTCACTATAATCTTCTTAGGAAGCTGCTTTGACACAATCTACATTGTATAAGCGCTATACAAATAAAGATGAATTGAATTGAATTGAAATCAGCTCCTGAGGTCTTTAACACACAATGAGTGAGACATGAGAAAGAGTGCGACATGAAAAAGAAAAAACGAGCTAACGAGCTGATAAATGCACTGACTACTGCACACGGGGGCTGATTGAAATGCACACCATTGTTTCAGTAAATCCAACAGGGAAAACTTTGAACTCTCCACAGAAATAAAGGGAAAAAAAAGTCAAATTAAGATTATGCCAATAAACTATTTAGAATTAAAATAAATTGAGAGGAAATGTGGTCCTGTGTAATGTGATGTAAGAGTCTAAATTATCCTATGCATTTGTTTATATGGCAAAACATGTCTTTTTCACCAAAAAAGGTCCATGCTGACTCCAAAGGCAGATACTGATAAGATCAGGGCCTGGTATGTTGACTTTGGGGGTTTTACGATGTGGTCACATGTTGATTGGTCAGTTTGAATGTCTCAGCATTTGGGTTTTGGTCACATGGTCAAGAAAGGTACAAAATAGCTGGTAAACTTGGCTCTGTCTTTTCTTCTCTGTGCTTTCCTGAGCTCTGCTCTTCTTCTTCTCTGGCTCTACTGCTCCCAGGCTCTTTGAGGCCTACTTGCTCTCTTTGTCTCTCTCTCCCTCCCCCTTTCTCTCTCTTTCTTAGGTAACTTTAAATTTACATTTACAGTAAGCTGGGTACAATTTATATCATATGTTTTTATCATTTCATGTTTTATCATTTTATACAGTTATTTGTAACTAATTCAGTTGTAACCATAGAGAATTATTGTCATTAAATCATTTCATTTTCAAGTATTTGTGAATTACTTTTGATTTAACATCAACACTTAATTGCTCCATATTGCAATACAATACAATCACATAATATCAACGCTCTCCCACATTTATAGCTATTAATACTGCCCTTATTTCCGTTTTTGGTATAAGATTGCAGAAGAATGGTTTGACTAGAAATGTACAGTTTTTTACCATCATGCTGATAACTTTTTAGTCGCTCGGCAGACTACAGTTCGAACCGCTGTGGTCCAAGTACCATTCTACAGATGGTGCCGAAACCCGGGATCCTTTGCAGTGAGTTTTCTGAAATTTACTTTAGCCGGTCTTAGCTGGATTTTCACAGCTGACCTGGTGAATGGATTAATACTGGCCTTCTAACCACAAGAGTGGGTAAGTCTGCTTTTATTGTTCCTCCATTTGCTTAAATTGCATGAAACAGAAATTACAAGACTGTAATTTGTTTCAATAGTTCAATTTGGTAAATTTCAGATTACCTCCTCAAGGATGGAAGGGTTAATTTCTAAAGAAAGTGATATATTGTTTGCTTTATGGACCAAAAAAGTTGAACCTACATTGTGTAAACTTACCAAAGAAGGACTTGAGTTAACAGACTCAGACTCTACATTGTTTGCATGGTGGGATGTAATTGGCAAAAATGGAAAGAAATCAAAACGTGGCGATGTAATTGAAGCACTAAATTACATGTGTTACTCGAGACTGCGTAACGATATGTTGGAAATACCTTCATTTGTAAAGGCTAAATGTGAAGAATTTGCTGTTCACAAATCAGAGGCAGAAAAGTCAGAGGCGAAAATTCTAGATCTCCAGTTACAGCTTGATAATTTACTAGTTGAACAGTTAGCCCTGGCTGAAAAATGCAGAAGTCAAAAAGACACTATTGCAGATTTAAAAGCTATGCTGAAAGCACAGAAGTTTGTGCCTCCCAAAATGCTTAACAACGCTGGGATCGAAAAGCATGTTCCCTTTTCAGACGAAGTTACTTGTAATAAATCTGAAATGATTTGTTCAGAAGCTGTAGCTCCAAAAAGTTTGCCTGTTTCAGTACTTAAGGTGATGCCACACCATGGTGTAGAAGCATTAGAGAGTCTTAAAAACCCTCAAACCTCAGATGATCACAGCAATCAACCCTCAGGCAAACAAAACAGGCTTTGTATGACCTGTAAAAAGTTTGGTCACAGAGAGGATAAATGTTGGACATCAGGACAGGGAAGACCTCCACCATATTTTCTGAGAAAACAGAAATTACTTAAGAGCAAAAATCAGTGTTCTTCACGTAACAAAAACTCATCTGCTAATAACACTCTTAGTGAACTAACTGCATTGTTAATACAAGGCCTGCAACTGTTAACTTCCTTTGCTGGCGGCTTAACAGCCTAATAGCAATAAACGTTAATAATTGCTGATCCTGTTTGCATTTCCAAATTTGTTACATTTGTGTTATACACATTTTCATTGCCATAGAACACAGTTGTTTTTTGTGATACTACACGTACACATAGGCTGAGTAATTCCTTAAAACATGATTTTCTTACTGTAGGTGTAAAAACACTCAGGTTTGAGGTTTTAGAAGCCACAGATGCATTCTAGACCGCATGTCATGTATAAAAAAGGAATTAACTGTATGCTAAAATTAATAAATTAATTTTAAGGTACTTGTGTTTATATGTTGGATGAGTCTCATCTCCTGAAAGTGGAAAACTGTGCTATCCTCAATATAGCTGCAGTTTAAACTACAAACAGGAGTATAGAATTGCCTTGTGGCTCCAGTGTGATAATTGCAGTAATGATGAAAATGCTTTCTTACAGGATTCAGCCTTGAACATTGCACTTTCTCATGCTCCTTAAAAAAAAAACACTGATTTGGAAGTATTTTGAGCCAGATCACATTCACATCTCATACTCAAATCCCATGCTGGCTCCCTGTTACAACAGGACCAAATTTACACACTGTCGTAAAACTTCCACCCTTTGTTAGGAGCATGTTTACACAAACACATAGCCTCAGCTGGAACACTGCCACACAGAGAACAACATTTCAAATCTTCACACACACATAGTCAAATTCACATTTGTTTGACACCGCTTCATATAGAGTTTACATGTTATTTAAGTCTTTTTAATCAGACTTTATCATAACTATGGATTTTTCATCTTGTTTTGGTTATTTTGGTTTCTTTTGATTATTTAACCAGTTACTTATTATTTGTTTCAACAAGTTATATCAAAGTGTAAATTTGTATTCTAAATCCAAAATGCTGAAATATTGTTGCTTTTGTAACATTATTGATTTCTCTACAACAAATGTTATTTGTGTTCACTTTGTATTTAATCTATTTGAATGCAATTGATATTGTCTTTGAACATTGATTAATTTAATTCACTGTATTTGGTTACACTGAATATTTTGCTGATACTCTTAACCAGCTATTGTTGATTTTGTTGTAAATGCAATTTAATTTTGATGTTTCCAGATATTGTGTTAAGAGCTTGTTTGCTTTTATTTTGTCGTGATCTTGACCATATTTTAATTACATTAATTTAAGGGCATTTTGCTTGAGAAGAATTTAAACTGACCACATCAATCCTTTGATCAATGACAAATGCCATGTGTTTGCTTTTGCTGTTTGTTGTGCCATTTGCTGTTTTCAGATACAGGATCCATGGAGAAAAGGTTCACGCCTTGTGATCAACTTCAAGAGAAAAGCAGGGGTTCCCTGCATTCCTCAGCACCTATTCTTGTGGGGGTATGAACAATTTGCATATAAGCAGTGCAACACCATTCAACTAAACCTCTCACACAGGGCTGAAGGACTGAAAGACTGATTGACCTTACTCCCGCAACAAGCCTGGACAGGAAGTCCGAAGATGACAGCAGCACACAACACAAAGCATATTTTCATCATTAATGTCACCTTTTTGCCTCTTTATGTGTCACAACGGTGCCAGGGGAGGACTGTAAGAGTCTAAATTATCCTATGCATTTGTTTATATGGCAAAACATGTCTTTTTCACCAAAAAAGGTCCATGCTGACTCCAAAGGCAGAGACTGATAAGATCAGGGCCTGGTATGTTGACTTTGGGGGTTTTACGATGTGGTCACATGTTGATTGGTCAGTTTGAATGTCTCAGCATTTGGGTTTTGGTCACATGGTCAAGAAAGGTACAAAATAGCTGGTAAACTTGGCTCTGTCTTTTCTTCTCTGTGCTTTCCTGAGCTCTGCTCTTCTTCTTCTCTGGCTCTACTGCTCCCAGGCTCTTTGAGGCCTACTTGCTCTCTTTGTCTCTCTCTCCCTCCCCCTTTCTCTCTCTTTCTTAGGTAACTTTAAATTTACATTTACAGTAAGCTGGGTACAATTTATATCATATGTTTTTATCATTTCATGTTTTATCATTTTATACAGTTATTTGTAACTAATTCAGTTGTAACCATAGAGAATTATTGTCATTAAATCATTTTATTTTCAAGTATTTGTGAATTACTTTTGATTTAACATCAACACTTAATTGCTCCATATTGCAATACAATACAATCACATAATATCAACGCTCTCCCACATTTATAGCTATTAATACTGCCCTTATTTCCGTTTTTGGTATAAGATTGCAGAAGAATGGTTTGACTAGAAATGTACAGTTTTTTACCATCATGCTGATAACTTTTTAGTCGCTCGGCAGACTACAGTTCGAACCGCTGTGGTCCAAATACCATTCTACAGTGATGAAATATAAATACTTGATTTTATTTCATGTATGAGTGTTTGTTAAAAGATAACTATTCAAGAGAAACCTGAACAGAAAACTATGTACTATTCACATCTACTTCTCTTCTTATGCTGACCCATCACCCTGGAACAGGGTAAATCTGGACCATCTAATATGTCCGGTACTCTAAGAATTAGCTCATAAGTTTCTTTTAATTGAAATTAATTCTCGGGGATTCGAATCAGAAGATTCGAACGACTGGCTCACAGTCAGAAATAGGTTAACACGTACACTTACGTCACCTGTTGGTCCACCCTAATAGAAGTAAGCAATGTAACTTTATCTTTAGTAAATCTATGTTATATTATTACGTGGCCAACAATATTAATATAAAACAGAATTTCACAAGCAAGGTAGCAAGACCATATAGCTGAGGCAGTAACTTAGAAACGCATAAAAACTCTGACAAGAATCTTAAAATGAAACACAAGTTTATTAAGCTACACACACAGACAAACATACAGATACACACATAAACAGTCTGGAATGAGTTGAATGACTGAGGATGAACAACTAAGAGTACCAAACGTCTCGCACTTGCTAAGTTCTTAGCATTGCAACTTTAGAAAACCACCAAGCAGAGAATCTGACTAGGATTTACTGTTAAACTTAATTAACACCAGCTTCAGCAAGGAGTGAAAAGTTGGTTTGTGTTTATTTGTTTTTTGATGACCAGTCTCACTCGTCAGCTAGTTGAGGGAAACCCCGGGAAAGCCGATTGATTGCAGCGCGTTGACGTGGTTGGGCTGTCCTTCGTTGGAGAGGGATTTTCCTTCGTCGTCTGGAGCGTGGGACTCGTTGTCTGGAGCATGCGGGAGGTTTGCTGGGTGTGGATTCCTCCAGTGACTTCTCTTTGGCAGAATTACGAGACTTAGGAAGTCAGAGTTCAGAGAAATAGAATGACTGACCCTACCGCTGGATGAGACGGCGTCCGAGTGTTCTTGGGAAAGCGATTATACGAGCATAACAGGGTCAGACTGAGTTCATGCGAGTCACGAATGTACACAGAAGCAGCTTGGGCTCCTATGAACGGGGTCTCGTTGCCGTATTGATGGTACGGCGGACAGACGCAGGCCTTACGGGGTGATTCTTCCAAGATCGATGTCCGGCAGGTGTGTTGTAAAGGCGGGAAACGTGCAACGCAAAGTTGAAGCCAAAGCGAAAGCCATAAAAGATTACAATTTTAGAGTTATATAGTGGGCAGGACTTAGACCAGCCCACTCGATGATTGTCCAATGGCCATGACTACTGATCGAGATCATGCCTCTTTTCTCCCTGTATGTCCATGCCCAGGGAGGGGAAATCAGTGGTCAAGCGTTGGAGATAAAACTACACTAATGTTATCAAAAATTCAGTGAAGCTTTGTAATTAACTGCTATTTGCAGATACAGTTTTATCATTCAAACCAATGTTTTCTGGAGCCTTATAGCCCCAGTTTGACACCAAACATCTTGGTCTTTATCAAATGCAGTTAATTACATGCGTTACACACGCTGCAACGTTTCATTTACATGCACACTATAGTGAATACCCTTGCTTACATACATAGTAAAACATACACAAATATTAGCAATAAAATATTAAAGCAAAACACACTTTTAAACGTGAAATGTCCAAACATGGCGCGGGCCTTTGGTTCAGAAACAACAACTGCGTTATTTCCCAGGACAGGAAAAGAGGCGGGAGGCCGCACACCCGGAGATACACAAATGTGTCTTTCTTCCTTATGGTGTAGAATTCAATTACTATAGTCATGTGGATGGCAGATGGTCTAATGAAGCGCGGATAGGCCATTAATTTGCAACTGGGGTTACAACACGTCTTTGTTTTATAAAGGGGAAGAAGAGTGTGTATTGAAATTAAGCTTCGGGCAATATTTAATTAAGGAGACGAAGGGGGTGCAACATGAGGCCCTATGACTGCTGAATGCATAGAAACGCTTAGAAACATGACTGAGTTCCTACAATATATATATATATATATATATATATATATATATATATATATATATATATATATATATATATATATATATAAAAGCTTTAGCGATAGTTCTGCCAATAAGACTGAGATGTCACGTCATTCATAATAATTATCTCGTCGGCCTATAACAGCCAAGCAAGCTATATATAAGCCCATCTAAACAATCTGTTTCGCTGTACTCAGGTGACGATGCGGAAGTTTGGCCACGTTGCGGAAGTTGGATTGCCTGGCGTTGTTTATGTATTTCTCAGTCCGTGTTCGCATAACAACTTAAAGTTAAAGGTTCACAGCTTCGTCAAATCACGTTATTTTCGCTATTGATTGATTTCGCTTTCATTACTCGTCGATCGTACGTTTTTAAATGTCCTTGCATGATGTTTTTAGCACTACTAGCTCCTCGTAAAATTTACCTAACGTACATATGAATTTAACAATGCTGAAATCCAACAATAACCACACGCAACCTACTGCGTTACCCTTTAAACAACCCAGAGCCGGATACCAGAATGATCATGGGATCTTCATCGGGATTTTTAAGTCATCTTCATCAGCCTTTTCATCTCAGTAATCTTGTATCCATTGTTTATTACCTTAAATACGTTACTCGTATACGTAATCTGCATGAGGTAAGTCTAACCCTTGTTTCATTATAGAAGTCACTGAATCATAACACATAATTTCATAAAGAGCACATATCTATTGCCTTTAATTACTTTGTTCCAAATGCTTTCCAAGCTGGAATCCACATTATCGAAATGCCACACCGTAAGCCGCGATGCAGACGCGGACTATTCGCAATCCGTTCAGCAAATGCATCATAACCGGTTATTATGTACTGACGTCATTTATCTCATATGAACCATGCTGATATAGCGATACTGGATCCAGGCACACGAGCGTGTCTGCAGAGTTCGTGTTTATCATGGATCAGCTGTGATAGCTGCTGAAGTTTATTAGTGTATCTCATTGGTTACAGCGCCAGCGCGTTTGAGCCTATCGCAGTCCTTTCTGTTGAGCGCGGACCAATCATAGGGGTGTAAGAATTCGCTCGGTAGAGCTCTTAAAGTGAGCGAGATATTCACTTTAATTTATCTGCTATAAATGCTCATGATGTTTTGTGCACATGCTCGAGTTTTTAAAGTACAGTTCTGACTGTTTGTATTAAAGGACAACATGTATTACAAATAATATATATATATATATATATATATATATATATATATATATATATATATATATATATATATAAATATAATCTATTTATGCAATTTTCTTGTGTTATGAAGTAAAATATAATTGTGTATGGGAAGCATCGTCAATGCACCATGACGCACCGTAATATCAAATTGAACCAAATCGATGGCATGATAATAGTAACCGAACTGTGAGAACAGTATAGGTTCACACCTCGAGCAAATATGCTGTTTCAATCAACCAAACTGATACATGTACATAGTCAGCCTAACATGTGAGTCCACTTGTGACGCCTGCTGCGCTGCGGTTTGTTTGCTTTGTCTGTCTGTTTGTCTTGCTCCCTCTAGAGACGCGCTGCAGCAGTGCCAGGTATAATCAGGTGGATGGAGAACAGCTGAGTTGAAGTGTGCGCTCTTATATCAGCGTCCTGTTCCTGTTTTGAGTGAGACCTTTCCCGATGCTAAGGCTTGGACGGAGACCAGCGTTGTGCGATTTGGCGAGGCGTTTTGCCTCATTTGATCATAGTGGCCTTAAAATAAATTTTTGGAAACGTGATTTTGGCTTCCCCCTCCTTTTTTCTTGTTTCGCCTCGCGGGCGTAACAATTGGGGGCTCATCCTTGTGTATTTTTGCGTCGATCGTTTTGTTTATTTTTGTTAGATTTTTCATTGGTAAGTGTTTATTGTGCATTTTGTGTGAGGGGGGAAGTGTTGTAGTGATTTGTAGTCAAATTGTTTGGTCTCCGTCCTGCCTAATTAGATTGCTAGAAGGAATAACATTAAGTTCTAGTGTGTCATAGTTTAGTTCGTCAAGGAAAAAGTTTGTGTATATGTTTTTTATTTTTTTTGTTTTGTTGGTGTAGAAATAAACTCTCCCCGGGTAGATGAAGAGCGTGTCTTCGGATACGTTGTTTTTTTTATTTTGTTTGTTATTTTTGGCTGGCTCGGGGCTTAGTAGCATTTGTCTCGGGAGCACGGCCGAGGTTTGGGGAATCACTTGTCCATTGGTGGTTTTCCCAAACTTGCGGTATATAGTGTATAAATACCCGGTCTTGGGCCAGCTGAAGATTAGGGTCTACATTAGTTAAGGGTTGGGGATAGCTAGGGTCGGGGAGGTTTAATTTCTGTACCTTTTGGTGTGTGACGGTGAGATTTAAATTATTATTATTATTATTATTATATTTTTGAATTTGATTAGATTAGTATTTCTATGGGGAATATTGTTGAAACATTTATTCAGACTCCGTCTGATGACTCATTAGACTTAATGACGAAGGATCAATTATTAGATCTAGCAACTCATTATGAAAATGAGCTCTCTGCCCTTCAAAAGAGATTGAAGGAGGGGATAAAGCAGATTTTAAAGGCGTCGCTGCTTGATCTTGACGTGCTGGTGGAAGCACCGGCTCCTATACCATCTAGTCTCGCCGCACTTTCGTTTGAGCAGCAGAAAGAGTTGCTGATGTTGCAGCGCGACACGGAATGTGAAAAATGGCGTTTAGACTGTGAGAAAGCTGAAATAGAACATAAGATTGAGGAGAGTCGACTGGAGCAGCAGCGTGTGCAGGTCGAGCAGAAACGCCTTGATCTTCTGAAAGAGGGTAATTTCCCTGCTGAAAGTGCAGTAGCTGCCTCTCCTAAATTAGATATTGTTAATAACTTGCGTTTAGTTCCACCGTTTAATGAGTCTGATGTGGAAACTTTTTTCCTTTTATTTGAAAGGATTGCAGTAGCTTATAAGTGGAGTGACACTGAGCAGACTTTACTACTTCAGTGTGTTTTGAACGGTAAAGCCCAGCAAGCTTATTCTGCTTTATCGGCTGCGGAGAGCCAAATTTATGAAAATGTGAAGTCAGCTGTTTTAAAGATTTATGAGCGCGTGCCGGAGAGTTATCGGCAGCAGTTTCGTTCTTTGTGGCGTGAACCAAACCAAACACACGTGGAATTCGTGAGAGATTTAACTTTGCGATTTAATTGTTGGCGTATGTCGGCAGAAGCGACCACATTGGATGATCTGATAAATTTAGTTTTATTAGAACAATTTAAAAATACGCTTCCAGATACTGTTGTAACTTATATTGCCGATCGTAACGTTAAGACCGCTTCCCAGGCAGCACTGCTGGCCGATGAGTGGGAACTCATTCATAAATCTCGCACCGATGGGTTCAGAGGTGACCGCCTTTCTCCACACGTACATCCTTCACCTGTTCCTTTGAATCAGGCTAGTTGTTCTAAAAGTCCACCAAATAGTGCTTAGAAGAAGGGCATTGGAAATCTCATTGTCCAGTTCTTAAATCTAAGAGTGCTAAAGCACAACTGTCTAAATCCGCTGCTTTCTTTTCTGCTGGATCGCCGGCGAATACATCAAGTGTGTTAGACCGCCAGGATACTTTTAATCCGTTTATTTCGGACGGTTTTGTGTCACTTATAGGTGGCAATAGAGTACCAGTGAAAATTCTCAGGGATACTGGATCATCGGCTTCTTTTATTTTAGAGTCTGTATTGCCATTTTCACTGGAGTCTGACACTGGTAAGTCATTGTTAATTCGTGGTATTGGTTTGAATACATTATCTGTTCCGGTACATAAAATTACTTTGAATTGTGATCTGGTGCAGGGCGATGTAGAGCTTGGCGTGCGACCTGTTCTGCCTGTTGATGGTGTGGCACTCATTCTTGGCAATAATCTGGCCGGCGGACGTGTTTGGGTTGGTGAAACACCACCTTTAGTGGTTTCTAACGCGCCTCCTTATTGTGACGGTCTGGATGAGAGTGCTCAACAACATCCTGATGTGTTTGTCGCTTGTGCTGTAACTCGATCTGTTAGCCGGGCGCAGTCTGAAGTAAAGCCCGTAAGTATTGAACGTTTTTTCCGTTAACTGATTACCCACTGGCCGTTTCTCGGGAAGAGCTAGCAAAAGAACAGCAAAATGACGTAACTTTAAAATCTCAGTATGAGCAGGTAATTGATGACGCTGAAATTCGACACCGGGCACAGGGTTATTTCATTAGAGATGGGGTTTTATTGAGAAAGTGGTCCCCTCATGCTGGCGTTTGTGTTGGTGACCCTTTTGTCCAGGTGGTGGTGCCCGTTAGATGGCGGTCGGTAGTTTTAAAAACTGCCCATGATAGTCTTGCCGGTCATGCGGGCATAAAAAAGACGTACGATCGAATTCTTCGTTATTTCTAATGGCCTCGTATAAAAAAAGATGTTGCCAGCTATGTTAAAACCTGTCATACATGCCAGCTGACTGGTAAGCCTAATCAGTCGTTAAAACCGGCGCCTCTGCATCCCATTCCTGCTGTGTGCCATCCTTTCGAGCATCTCATCATTGACTGTGTTGGGCCACTCCCTCGCTCTAAAGCAGGGAGTGAATACCTGCTAACGGTGATGTGCCAGGTCACTCGCTATCCGGCCGTGTTTCCTTTGCGTTCTATTAACACTAAATACATTGTAAAGGCCCTCACTCAGTTCATTTTAATTTTTGGCTTACCTATGGTTATTCAGTCCGATCAGGGGAGTAATTTTACCTCCAAGTTGTTTGCCGAAGTCCTTTGTCATCTGGGTATTAAACACAATTTATCCACTGCGTATCACGCCCAAAGCCAAGGTGCGCTGGAGCGCTTTCATTCCACCTTAAAATCTCTGCTCCGGGCTTATTGTGTTGAGATGGACAGAGATTGGGAGGAGGGTCTTCCGTGGCTGATGTTAGCAGCCAGGGAAGTAACTCAACAAAGTATTGGTTATAGCCCGAATGAGCTCGTGTTTGCGCATAAAGTCCGTGGTGTGCTGGCTGTCTTGTACGATCAGTGGACTGATTTAGATCCGCCTGAGAACTTGTCTGACTACGTTTTGGGTTTTCGTCGATGGCTTTCGTTGGCCTGGGAGCTGGCTAAAGAACAGCTGGGTAGTTCCCAGAAAAAGATGAAATGGCTGTTTGACCGTCGCACTGAACACCGACAGTTTAGCGTGGGTGACCAGGTTGTTGCGCTTCTCCCAGTGTTGGGATCGCCTTTCCAAGCCAAGTACGCTGGGCCGTATAAGGTGACACATATTGGCAGTAATGATAACTACACTATTTTAACACCAAATCGAAAAAAAAAGTTTGTCACGTTAACATTTTAAAGCCATATTTTAATCGCGACAAAACCACACCAGTGCAGATAAGTTCTGTAGCGCTGGCGAATGGCTTTCCTGATCATTATTTGCATTATGTGACTGACAGGCAGGCGGATGAACTGAAGTCGCCCGATGATTGCATGTTGCAGGGTAAGTTGAGGAATTCTGAGACTTTTAAAGAGTTGTTGTTTAATCTTAAACATCTAGATGCCATTCAACAACAAGAATTAATGAAATTGTTATCTGAGTTTCCACAGTTATTTTCCGATGTACCGACACAAACGAGTGTTTTGACTCATGATATAGACGTGGGGGAATCCATGCCTATTCGTCAGCGTTTTTATCGAGTTTCTGTAAATAAACGTGATGCATTGAGGGCAGAAGTCCAGTATTTGCTCGATAATCAATTGGCTGAAACCTCTTCCTCTAGCTGGTCATCTCCGTGTCTTTTAGTTCGGAAGTCCGATGATAGTTTCCGTTTTTGTACGGACTATAGAAAATTAAATTCAGTTACAAAACCAGACTCCTTTCCTCTACCGAGGATGGAGGATTGTATCGATCAGGTTGGTGCCGCAAAATTCGTGACTAAATTAGATTTACTTAAGGGCTATTAGCAGGTACCGTTAAGTGAGCGTGCGCGTGAATTATCATAGTTTATAACACCTGACGGGCTATTCTCTTAACGGGTGATGAGCTTTGGCCTGCGAAACGCACCCGCGACGTTTCAAAGGTTGATGAATAAAATAGTCGCGGGATTAGAGGGTGTAACCTTTTATTTGGATGATACTATTGTGGTAAGTGACAGTTGGCCGGAGCATCTTTGTCGTTTGCGCTTTCTTCTTAATCGTCTTGCGCAGGCCAATCTTACCATCAATTTGGCTAAATGCGAGTTTGCAGGGCCAACCGTGACGTACCTGGGCAAGGTGGTGGGACAAGGACAGGTGCGTCCGGTGAGGGCGAAGGTGTGGGCGATAGATGAATATCCGGTGCCTGCCACTAAAAAGGAACTAATGCGTTTTTTGGGTCTGGTAGGTTTCTATCGCTGTTTTTGTAGAAATGTTTCCACAGTTGTTGCCCCTTTAACTGATCTGCTTAAGTCCAAAGCTTTATTTGTTTGGTCCGAGTCATGCCAGGCTGCGTTTGAGGCAGTGAAAGCGCTGCTTGCGTCGGCACCAGTCCTGATGGCTCCTCGGCTAGGAAAACCATTTAAGATTATGGTTGATGCCAGTAAAGAGGGAGCGGGTGCAGTGTTAGCCCAGGAGGATGATGTGGGAATCGAGCGTCCTGTTTGTTTTTTCTCACGAAAATTCAATAGTTACCAACGGAATTATTCAACCATCGAAAAAGAAGCGATCGCGTTAATCTGGGCACTCCAACACTTTGAGGTGTATGTGGGAGGGGATAGTTCACCTTTAACAATTTATAGTGATCACAATCTACTTAAATTTTTGCACCCGCTTAAAAATCCTAACCAATGGCTTATGCGCTGGTGTGTGTTTCTCCAACCTTTTCACTTGGATATTTGGCACATAAAGGGTTCTGAAAATATAGTGGCCGACGCACTGTCTAGGGCACCCGTGTAATTATGGGTTTGTATTCACTTATTTTTATTTTTTTTTTTTTTTGAAAATCATGTATTTAATTGTTTATTGTATAACTGAAACGTTGTTTCCTGTTTCTAAGGGGGAGGGTGTGACGCCTGCTGCGCTGCGGTTTGTTTGCTCTGTCTGTCTGTTTGTCTTGCTCCCTCTACAGACGCGCTGCAGCAGTGCCGGGTATAATCAGGTGGATGGAGAACAGCTGAGTTGGAAGTGTGCGCTCTTATATCAGCGTCCTGCTCCTGTTTGAGTGAGACCTTTCCCAATGTTTAAGGCTTGGACGGAGACCAGCGTTGTGCGATTTGGCGAGGCGTTTTGCCTCATTTTAAATTTTTGGAAACGTGATTTTGGCTTCCCCCTCCTTTTTTCTTGTTTCGCCTCGCGGGCGTTACACCACTATATACAGTTTAAATTTAAAACGTTTCCTTTCCATTTCATGTAATCATCCTATGTTGTCTTTGCAGCTACTGGTGGTGGTCCAGTTGGATTTTACAGCACTTCGCATTACATGACATCTTGGCTTACCAATTTCTATGGTTCATCGGTTTCTTCCATATAGCTAGGTCTTTTGCGGCCTCTTTAATAGTGGCTTGTTGCTTTTCATCAGCACTTAATGTGACCCTATTTAATAGCGCATTTACATGGACATACATTTTCGATAATGCAATTTTGGTATCCTCACAATTTAACTTTACCTCATGTAAACACAATTTGATTAATTTATCTAACTTCATGTATAATGTGATTAAGCACTTAATCACTGTAATTGATCTTGATCTGTGTATGCATGCACTTAAGCTCGTTAATCCCCTTTTAACAAGAATAAAGGTACGGCTACAGCATGCCGTACGTGCTATATGCTTTTCAAGAGATTCGCTGCTCCTGTGGTCACGTTCTTATACAGATGACTCTGTATGACTCTCGGGGCTCTGTCTCGCAAAGCAAGCCCGCTGGGGCTCCGTCTCGCACAGCAAGCCTGCTGGGGCTTCGTTTCACTCAGCAAACTTGCTGGGGCTCCGTCTGGCACAGCAAGCCCAACGTTGCTCCGTTTCGCACTGCAAGCCCACCGGGGCTCCGTCTCACTGAACTAACTTGCCAGGGCTCCGTCTCGCACAGCCAGCCCAACGTTGCTCCGTTTCGCACAGCAAGCCCACCGGGGCTCCGTATCACTCAGCAAACTTGCCAGTGGTCCGTCTCGCACAGCCAGCCCAACGAAGCTCCGCCTCGCACAGCAAGTTCAACGGGGCCCCGTCTCGCACAGCAAGCCCACCGGGGCTCCGTCTCACTCAGCAAACTTGCCAGAGCTTCGTCTCGCACAGTCAGCCCAACGGGGCCCCGTCTTGCACAGCAAGCCCGCCGGGGCTCCGTCTCGCACAGCAACCCCACTGGGGCTCCGTCTCACTCAGCAACTTGCCAGAGCTTCATCTCGCACAGCCAGCCCGCCAGGGCTCGGTCTCACTCAACTAACTTGCCAGGGCTCCGTCTCGCACAGCCAGCCCAACGTTGCTCCGTCTCGCACAGCAAGCCCGCCGGGCTCCGTCTCGCACAGCAAGCCCGCCGGGGCTCCGTCTCGCACAGCAAGCCCACCGGGGCTCCGTCTCACTCAGCAAACCTTGCCAGGGCTCCGTCTCGCACAGCAAGCTCGCCGGGGCTCCGTCTCACTCAGCAAACTTGCCAGGGCTTTGTCTCGCACAGCCAGCCCAATGGGGCTCCGGCTCGCATAGTGAGCACTCGGGGGCTCCGCCTCGCACAGCAAGCCGCTGGGGCTCCACCTCGCACAGCAAGCCCGCCGGGGCTCCGTCTCGCACAGCGAGCCCGCCTGGGCTCCATATCGCACAGCGAGCCTGTCTGGGCTCCGTCTAGCACAGCGATGCCTCCGGGGCTCCTTCTAGCACAGCAAGTCCGCCGCGGCTCCGCCTTGCACAGCTAGCCCGCCGGGGCTCCGTCTCGCACAGCGAGCCCGCCTGGGCTCCATATCGCACAGCGAGCCTGTCTGGGCTCCGTCTAGCACAGCGACGCCTCCGGGGCTCCTTCTAGCACAGCAAGTCCGCCGCGGCTCCGCCTTGCACAGCTAGCCCGCCGGGGCTCCGTCTCGCGCAGTCAGCCCGCTGGGGCTCCGTCTCACACAGCGAGCCCGCCGGGGCTCCGTTTTGCACAGCGACGCCTCCGGGGCTCCTTCTAGCACAGCAAGTCCGCCGCGGCTCCGCCTTGCACAGCTAGCCCGCCGGGGCTCCGTCTCGCGCAGTCAGCCCGCTGGGGCTCCGTCTCACACAGCGAGCCCGCCGGGGCTCCGTTTTGCACCATGAGCACTCGGGGGCTCGGTCTAGCACAGTGAGCCTGGAGGGGAACTTTCTCTTTTCTCCTCCCCTCTGCCCATTGGGGCACACTCTCTTCGGCTCTCCTCTGCTCATCGGGGCACACTCTCTTTTGCTCTCCTCTGCCTGTCGGGGTACACTCTCTTCTGCTCTACTCTGCCCATCGGGGCACGCTTTCAATCTCTTCGGCTCGTCGGGGCATGCTCTCAATCTCCTTTACCCATCAGGGCACACTCTCTCACCTCTGCCTATCGGGGCATGTGTCAATCTCCTCTGCCCGTCGGGGCACGCTCTCAGTCTCTTTAGCCATTCGGGGCATGCTCTTAATCTCTTCGGCCCGTCGGGGCATGCTCTCTCTCCTCTGCCTGTTGGGGCACGCTCTCTCCATCTCCACTAGGGCTTTCTACCATAATTTAGCCTAATTGTATGGTTCGTTTTATCTTCATGCTGGATCTCTTATATACCTCACTGCCCATCAGGGCACCATTTAATCTCCATTTTGCTTCACGCGATTTGCATTAATATACAATATAAGCCATCTCATGTGCATGTCATTCTCTGTTTTAGGATTGCTACAAAACTGAACCCTAAGTTTTGTCTTTTGGGGTTGGCTTCACCCTGCCTTCATCTTCAGGCAGGATCTGCCAGCTCATCCAGTATTTCGTACCATAGACGAGGCTTGCGCCAAAGGACTTCATGAAAGGATCGTAATGAACTTACACTTATGCAAACAATTCACAATAAATGTTTAAACGTTAATCTGCCTTCTGAAAAGTCTTTCTTGGAGAAATAAAAGCTTTAGCGATAGTTCTGCCACGAAGACTGAGATGTCACGTCATTCATAATAATTATTTCGTCGGCCTTTAACAGCCAAGCAAGCTATATATAAGCCCATCTAAACAATCTGTTTCGCTGTACTCAGGTGACGATGCGGAAGTTTCCCTCCTTCCTCCCCACCACCACCACCACCAGGTTGGCCTCGTCTCCACTCAGGGGGTTGGCTTCGCCCTGCCTTCATCTTCAGGCAGCATCTGCCAGCTCATCCAGTATTTCATACCATAGACGAGGCTTGCGCCAAAGGACTTCATGAAACGATCGTAATGAACTTACACTTATGCAAACAAATTCACAATAAATGTTCAAACGTTAATCTGCCTTCTGAAAAGTCTTTCTGGGAGAAATATATATATATATATATATATATATATATATATATATATATATATATATATATATTCTTTTTTTATTAATTGTTCTGTCTTTTATTTCAGTGTAAAATTATGACTTATGTTTAAATGGCAAAAATATTTCACTTATTTTTAAGCACAAAGAGAGAAATGGACTATTGCTTGTTTTTAATATTATTTTGTGCTGTATTATTTGGTTACTGAGCAGCAATAAATAACACTATAAAATACAAGTTTTCATTTGATTTTCTAAACTAGTAGTGTTTTGAAATCAACGAATGCTTAATAATTGTGATAACCGTGAATATTTCTCAGACTATAATCGTACAACCAAAATCTATAATCGGTGCATCCCTAATCAGGAGCTTGATAAACATAGGCCTATTATAGCTGATTATGTTTATTAGCATATCTATATCATTCAGGGTATAAAAGCACCATGTTAGCATGCAACATTGTTTCCGAATTGAGTTTTGAACATTTGAACGTGCGTTAACCTTGAACAACACATGCCTTGATATGAATTAAATATAACAAGGTGATATCTATTTAAGTTTGATTAATTGTGCAACCTTACCATTCATGTCTCAGAGGTTAAAGTTTGTTGGTTTTCATACCCAACAGATATCCACAAATATAGGTCTTTGTTAAATTTTTGAAAGCAATTTATCTGATTTTCATAATGTGTCTGCTGTCGATTTCAGAGCAGTCACGTCAGTAACAATAGCTTTTCCTCATTAAGACAAAAATAAAAAACTAAGTAAAACAAATGATGTATGTTCCATGCAGAGCCAACCCTTGTCTTTTTGACTGTTATATTTTTTGTCTTCTGCATTTTTAGTCGCAGAATTTCCACAAAGTATGTCAACTCACAAAAACTTTTTTTTGTCACGTCGGTAACGCATTTATTTTGCTGTCATTTTAAATATAAAACACATGAATAGACTGGTATTTTTTTGATGCCTGAACTCCATGGTTAAAGGGTAAGAGAACTATAAACAGATATTTCAATATACTGTTCAGATATACCTTCTCTAAGTATATATGTTTCTTTTTTTTTTTCACTGCAAATGTCACATCCATAACGCTGGAATCAGCCATATATGTTCATGTATAACAAAAACATAATAATAATAATATTTACTGTATATTTGATATGAAAATGACTTGTAAAACTTGTCATATGTCACGCTGGTATACAAAGAAGTCAGAGATGGTTATCTTTTCATTTAGTTTATTCAACGTAAACCACAATAGGTTATCACACAGTGCAGGGCAATGGAAGATCATCCGAGGAACACCTCATACGTCTTCGCCTGGTAAACCTGGCGACAGTCAAGACTGGGTTAACAATCCTCACACCTCCGTTGGTGGCAGTGTGCACAAAGTGCATGTAGGTGAATATAGATCTTCGGATGTGGTAAGATAATAAAGACACTTCCCTTTATCAGTGCGATGGTTACGAAGACTCAGAAGGAACATCCATGGAAGAAGAGAAGACGAGGGAGCTTGGGTGAAGACAACCATAAGACTTCAATACCGGACGATGAGTGAACGGAGGAGGTGAGTTTATATAGTGTCCGGGCTAATGAAGAACAGGTGCAGATAGTTAGTACTCAGGGGAAGGTTCTCGTGATTGGATGGGACTGGTGTGAGATGGTGATACTGGATTGGGTGAGTGAGGACGAGCCGGGGATGTTACATCATAAAATGAACAAGTTACAATGTAAACAATTAAACTGCAATATTATACAAACTAATGTGTTTAATTATTTAAGATAATGAAATAAAAACACAAAATTAATAACAAATACATTATAAACAAATCGTCTTTGTTTAATCTGTATGGAAGCAAAGTAAAAGTAATATCAATAAATGGAAATAATAATAATATTGGATAATAAATGGAGCTTCACGTTCTCTTTTCCACTGTTCAGTCTTTTCCAGCTGGACAACAAGTCTTTCTTGAAAAAGCAGTCACTGGTATTCCATTTTGTGCTGTTCCAACTTTTCTATGTCTCTGGGTTTCTGGAACTTCATCACCGTCTCTGGGTTCTTAATCTCATCCACATCTCTTGGTTCTTAATGTCAGTGGCATCTCTTGGTTTCTTGATCTTCTTCACCATCTCTGAGTTTCTAGATGTCATCTGGATCTTGAAAATTTTAATTGATGCTGGGCCTGGAGCTTTGGATCTCTTTTTGGTTTTTGTGATCAAGGCTTCTTGGTTTCTGGCTCTCATCAGGGCTTGAAAGTTCTGATCAATACTGGGCCGGCCTGTGGTTCTGAATCTCTCTGTTCTCTTGAAGAACCTTGTTCTTTGCATAATCACAATTTTCTCTATTGATTGATGTTCTTGCTCTTTTGGCTTTTGGCTGTAGTACCTTTAGACTGATACATTAGAACATTAGATGTCATGGTTCTCATGTGCTCCTTTCTTAAAGAAATTGTTTGTATTTTATAGTTCCAAATTTGAAGAAGAGACTATGACAACTTGCCTAATTGGATGGAGCAATAACCAGTGTGCATGAGGTGATGACCCCAAGACGGGTAAGATTCTTTGGTGCCCAGCCAAGAACAACCTAAGCCAGGGCTTCACCGCCACTGGGCACCTGCCCATGAAGGGAGGTGTAATGTGTGAGAGAGTGGTTGTGATGCATCTTTCTGGGCTAAAGAGCATCAGAGAGGGGACTGTAAGGGTGCTTTCACACTAGCACTTTTGGTCCGCACCCGGGTTCGTTTGACGTCATAGTACGGTACGTTTAGCTAGTGTGAACGTGTCTTCTGAACTCTGGTGCGCACCCGTGAACCGTACCCGAGTCCGCCTGAAAGAGGTGGTCTGGGGTACGGTTCATGCGAACTCTGGTACGGTTCACTTCTGGTATGAATGCAATCGTACCAAATAGCGGAAGTGAACCGGCAACTGTACAACAATCTATCATTTTCATAACGTTCATTCGTGTGTGTGTGTGTGTGTGTGTGTGTGTGTGTGTGTATGTGCGCCACGTATTGTACCTTTAGCGGGACTGAGCCAAGCACAGTGATACACAGTGATGTCTGCTTGTCTCCTCCAGAAACAGCTTTTGCAGACACTGTGTGATGTTCTGAATGTTTATAATATTTTTGCAGCAGACAGACGCGAGTCGCTTTCTGTATGTCCAAAACTTGATTCAGTAAAAGCAAATCGACCGCGATGTGCGGAAGTCTCCATTTTGGCGCTTTGCTTTCGTGACTGTCACCTAGCAACAGCCGTAAACAAAACAGCAGCTCTATGACGCAAGCGTACCGGGGTTCAGAAGGAAAAAAGACAGTGTGAACACAAACCAACCGAGAGGTGGCAAGGGGGGACAATCGAACTTGGGTACGGTCCAGGCAATTGAACCAAGTGTGAAAGCACCCTAAGTAATGAGTCTGCCTCAACCCAACTTCCACTCTAAATGGTGAATTGATGCTCATTCCCCAAAAGGGCTGACTTATGAGACAAAAGAGAAGTCAACAGTTTGTTGTCTCTGCATTGTTTGAAGTGACTACATCTCGACCAAATGGTAACAATTGTAGAATGGGGATGGGTGTGGTGCACAGAGAACCATCTCATCAATGGTGTTGAAACTGCATTAACATAGAGAGATGGGGAATACAGCTGGGTCAACAGTCAAGGAGCAACTTCATTTCCATCTAAAGGCAAGTCTAAAGGCAACAGCTAAAACAGTATAAAGGTTGGAGTTTAAGAACGTTCAGGGTTCATTCTGACTCTGGTGAATCCAGGGTACTGTCATGTACTTTGAGACTGCTATGCTGAATAAAAATCTTTATTGAGATTTCTACATCGTCCTCATTTTTTCTTACAATGGGCAGTTATTTTGTGCCTTTCGATTTTGGTTTTTCCACATGCTGGCGACCCTGTTGACTATTTTGAATGAAACGCTTGATTGTTTGATGATCACGCTTTAGAAGCGTGCTGCATCCCTCTGCACGATATCTCACCATTTTTGACTTTTCGGAGACTGTCAAGTCCTTCTTTTGACCCATTTTGCCAAAGGAAAGGAAGTTGCCTAATAATTATGCACACCTGATATATGCACATCACCTAATATGCTTAATTGGTAGTAGGCTTTCGAGCCTATACAGCTTGGCGTAAGACAACATGCATTAAGAGGATGATGTGGTCAAAATACTCATTTGCCTAATAATTCTGCACTCCCTGTATTTGTAGGAGAGTGTGTCCGACTGATGATTCCAGAGGAGCCCTAGTGTTGATTCCTGAATGTCTGATTGGCCTTGCGATATCCAGAGTTCTGCACTGCTTGATATAGATTCAAGGGGCAGGTGGTTTATGGTGGAAGGAACATTGCTGGACCACTGTCTAAGCTCGAAACCTCCATCCGCCAGTTGATTCTTGATTCTGTCCACGAACCTCTTTGCTGCTTTACCGGAAGTGAAACTTTGTAGGCAGTTGTCTACATAAAAGGATTTCAGTACTGAATTACGGACATCATCCCCAGGCTGACTATGATCAAGAATGTGTTTCTGCAGTGCAAATATGGCGCAGCAGGGGCTGCAGGTTGTGCCGAAGGGTAGGACCTGCCATTCGTACACAGTGGGTTGCTCCTGGACATTTAGTTCTCTCCAGGGAAAGCGTAAGAGGGGTTTGTCCTCTGGAAGCAGTCTAACTTGGTGGAACATTCCCTTGATATCACTGCTGACCTCAACAGAATGTTCTCTAAATCTGAGGAGAACAGCAAGAAGGGATGGCCCCAACACTGGCCCTGGAAGCAGAAGTTCATTGAGGTTTTGTCCGTGATACTGGAATGAACAGTTGAAAACTATGCGATTTTTCCTATTGTGTTCCACCATATGGTGTGGGATGTACCAAGAGCAGGAGGTGTTTGTCACAGCGTTTGTTAGCAGTCTCTTAACATACCCTGACTTTTCCAGTTTTGAAATCTCTGTGATGTAGGCAGCTGCTTGCTGTGGATTTTTTGCCAGTCTCCGCTCAGTGGATCTTAGCTGTGACAAGACAGCCTCTTTTGGTGCCTTAAGTTCAGGCATATTCTTGACACGCAAGAGGGGGTTGCATATCGTATGACCCCATCCATCTCAACCCTTATTCTCATATAAGTTCTCATTTCCAGAAGTTCCACAGCCTCCTGATCCTGTCTGGATCTGATGCAAGCCTTGTCGCTGCGCCATGGCAGTACATCCATTTGCCATAATTTCTCTACTTGCTTGTAGAGATCAGATTCTGAGGGTGTGACTGAAGTAAAAAGACAATGCTGGTCTGTCATGTCTTTTTGCATGTGTTGGACTGGACCCTGTAATGTCCAACCAAGACGGGTTTTTATGGCAGCTGGTCCCCCATGTGGCCCTAGCCTGACTGGTTCCACTGGAGTAATCAGGTGGGTATAGTCTGATCCAATAAGCAATACAGGACAGACCGCTTGGAATTCTTGAAGTGGAAGACCTTTAAGGTGCCGATATCTCTGTTTCAGACTCTTCACTGGATGTGAGTGTTCTGCCAAACTTAGCTGCTGAGCAGTGAAGGCACCAGTGATGCGAAATCGTTTAGCAGTCTGAGAAATGGGTGAGACAGTAAACGAAACAGCTGCCCCTTTGAGGACTTGTAACTCTTGTTGGATGGTTCGAAGTGGCAGTTCTTCAGGCTGGCCAATTAGGCCCAGTTGCTGAGCTGCATTATGGAGGATTATGGTTCTCTCAGGTCCATCACCCTGAATTGCATCCTGAAATGCATTCATCTTCCTGCTGCCATTACTGAGAATCACCCTGCAGATTTTAAGTAGAACCTTCCTAATAGTTGGTGGCTTATGAATAAGGAGAATCTCCTGCATTGTGTTTAACAGACAAGTACTGGGGTCTGCAGATTCATCCTGGGTGAGCTTTGGGTTCTCAGGCCTTCCACCAATGATTTCATGCAGTGCCATAAGGTGTCGGCTGCTGCACGGTCTGCAACGCATCTTCAGGTTGCAATCTGCAGACTTATGTGTTCTGCCACAATGCCAGCATCTATTATTCTCTTTGATCCAGCTTTGTTTCTGGTCTTTCGTAAGTTTCTTAAAGTTGCTGCAGTTATTGAGAGAGTGCTTACTGTTGTCGCAATAGGGGCAGTAAGGCCTCAAAGAGACGGCCCATGACTGAGGGGAGGCGGCCCATGACTGAGTAACGCGAGATTCTGCGAGGCCTGGTGCATGAGTCATAATGGCGGCGTCCGTCTGCTAGACACCAAACAACTTTTCGACATTTCTTCCCCTCTTTTTCTACTTTTTCCCGCGTCCCACCCTTCTAAAATTGGATTACATCATTGCAACTGGACTATACGTTTTCATTTTTCACCCTGGATCAACTTGAAGAGTACATCGACGCACATTACAACACACACTGCTGCAACATGGACACTTCAGATCACAACACAAAAGGTAATCCCGCTCCAAACTCCAAGAGACCCCGGTCTGAGTCACCAAATATGAATTTACCTCCACCCTCACCATCTTGCTGCACTGAGGTAAGCGATATATTACGCTCAATCGAAAATAAACTTTCCGGACTTGACACAAGAATCGCGCTAATAGAAGTAATTCACAAGGAATTCCAAGAACTCCGTCACAGCTTAGAATTTAGTCAAGAATAGATAGATACGCTCACGAGAGAAAACAGCTTCCTAAAGGACTCAGTTCACGCACTTTCCACTCAGCTCACCTCCGTTGTCACAGAAAACAAAACAATGAAAGAAAACATTTTGGACTTACAAGCACGCAGTATGAGAGACAATCTAGTTTTCACAGGCATCCCGGATCAAACCCCAGATGACCCCGAAAAATCAATCAAGGACTTTATGACAAAACAACTCAAATTGCCAGCTGAAACCGTACAATCCATCACTTTTCACCGTGTCCACCGCATCCGTTCGCAACAAAACAGCAACCGACCGCGTCCTATCATTGCGAAATTCGAACACTATAAACACAAAAAACTGGTTCAGAAACAAGGCAGACAACTTAAAGGTACAGTTTACGGTCTCAACGAACAATATCCAAAGGTCATTCTCGAACGTCGAAAACAACTCTTCCCAATCCGAAAACAGAAAATGAATGAAGGAAAACGAGCAATCATAACAGTGGACAAATTATACATAGACGGACAACTATATCGCGATAAGGACATTACCCCCTGGCTTTTCTGAACGCATCACTCCGTTAATGTTACCCCATCTCCCTCATATCACTGAGTTATGGTTTGTTATCACACCTAGGTCTCATCCCTTTCCCTCTTTAAACGTTATGTTGGTATTTATAGTCAGTTTTGTTTGGTCATTGTTCTATTGTGCACATTCTGTCAACTCCATGTCTGAATTGTATGTCTATCAGTCTATCATTAACATTGTATTTTCATACACACACACACAGGTACAATACCACATCCTTTCAAATGCATACAGTAACATTTATGCATATGCAGTAACAACAGACTCACATATTAATATACACTGCTACTGGTTACTTAATTATTTTGTATTTCTTTAAATTATGTCACCAATTACTTTTTTATCTTGGAACGTCCGTGGACTCGGCTCCCAGGCAAAGAGGATCATAGTTTTTAATCATTTAAGTAAATTACAAGCAGATATATGCCTTCTACAAGAAACCCATCTATCAGAATCCGATCAAAACAAAATCAAATCATCACAGTATCATTTATATTCTGCCAACTACAACACAAAACAGAGAGGAGTGTGTATCCTAATAAATAAAAAACTATCATTTGTTCATAATACCACAGTTACAGACCCAGAGGGACGTTTTGTTATCATTAATATTTCAATTAACAATAACCCATTCACAATAGGCAACTTGTATGGCCCAAATACAGATGACCCATCTTTTTTTCAGAATTTTTTTTTTCCTCCATTTCAAATTTCTCCAATTGCCCCGTCATAATAGCAGGTGATTTCAACACAGTTTTAGACTCAAATACAGACAGATCTAACAACATCAGCAATAAACGTATCTGGAAATCTGCAGATACTATAAAACAGTTCATGAGTGATCTTGGTCTTGGTGATGGTTGGCGCCTCCAGCATCCGGACATTAAAGCATTTTCATTTTTTTCACCAGTTCATCATTCATACTCCCGCATTGACTTCTTTCTCACCAGTAATTCTATTATGTCCAATATTTCTGAATCAAAGATCCACCCAATAATCATTAGTGATCACGCTCCTGTAACATTAAAACTGAATATAACCACTGCACATAAACCCAGTTTTAGATGGCGATTTAATACTTCTCTTCTTCAAGACCATGATTTCGACAGTTATTTTAAAAGAGAGTGGGCTTGCTTTCTAGAGATAAATGACTCCCCTGAAATATCTCCATCTCTTCTGTGGGAAACAGGAAAGGCAGTATTAAGAGGAAAAATAATTTCATACTCCGTTTACAAAAAAAAGAAAGAGAAAAAACAACAAGCTGATCTGGAACAGAAAATTAAAGAATTAGAAGACATCAACATAAATAATCCAACAGAAGAAACACAAGATACGCTAAGAAAATATAAATCACAACTAAATAAACTAATTAATGCACACACTCAATTCCTTATTCATAGACTACGACAAGAACACTTCCATCATAGTAACAAATCTGGTAAATATCTGGCTAATCAAATCAAACACAATAAAGAAAAAACAACAATATCAGTCATTAAGGACTCAGCAGGGAAACCCACCAACTCACCAGAAGAAATAAATAACATCTTTCAAAAATTTTACAGTAAATTATATTCCCCTGAAAAAAACCCATCCCAGGATGCTATAAATTCATTTCTCAACAATATCAACTTACCCCAACTAAACGAACAGCAAATAAATACTCTTGAATCTCCTCTATCAGAACAAGAAATTTCCAATGCTCTTAAACTTATGCCCAATAATAAATCACCAGGTCCTGATGGTTTCCCTGCTGAGTTCTACAAACACTTCTGGTCTATTTTATCACCACTTTACATCCGTTTACTAAATGAATCAAAACAAATCTCAAAACTTCCAGACACCATGAACACAGCCACAATTGCACTCCTCCTCAAACCCAATAAAGACCCAACATTACCATCAAGCTATCGTCCAATTTCACTAATTAACGTAGACACTAAAATACTTGCTAAAGCTCTCTCCCATAGAATAGAAAAAATCATGCCATCTATAATCCATCCAGACCAAACCGGCTTTATTAAAGGTAGACAAGCATCCAACAATACACGCAGACTCCTAAACCTAATACACCACTCATCAATAAACAAAAACAAATCCATCATAGTCACTCTCGACGCAGAAAAAGCCTTCGACAAAGTAAACTGGAAATTCCTGTTTTCCACATTAGAGAGGTTTGGTTTTGGGGAGTCATTTATTAATTGGATCAAAATTCTCTACACATCACCCTCAGCTACCGTCATTACTAACGGACTAACATCACGCAGCTTCACTCTACACCGGGGAACTAGACAAGGATGCCCACTCTCTCCCTCTCTATTCACCATATTCATCGAACCGCTTGCAGCAGCTATCCGTCAAAACAACTACATTAAAGGAATTCAAACATTAAACATACACCATAAAATTAGTCTTTACGCTGATGATATATTATTATTCTTACAAAATCCCCAAACATCATTACAAGAAACAATAAAACTTATTAATACCTTTTCAAATATTTCTGAATACTCAATTAACTGGAATAAATCTGCTATACTTCCATTACACTCTACCAGTGTGGATGCGACATCCCAAACCCCACAAATTCCTATGTGCACCAACTATATCACATATTTGGGTATCAATGTTTCCGCCAGGCTGCCAGAGTTGTTTGCCCTCAACTATACTCCACTACTTAAAAAAATAGAGGACGATCTTCAACGTTTGATGAACTTACCACTATCCATCATGGGCAGAATATCAGTAACTAAAATGTCCATACTCCCAAAAATAAACTATTTATTTTCAATGATCCCAACACAGCCCACTCATACCTGGTTCAAATCTTTAGATTCATTCATCACAAAATTTTACTGGAAAAACAAGACCCCAAGAATTAAATTGACAACCCTACAGAAACCAAAATCACAAGGAGGATTAGAAGCACCACACTTTTACAACTATTTTCTGGCAAATCAGCTTCAAAACATACACAAATGGATTAAACCTAACTCATCAGAATACACATGGCAAGATATTGAACAATCAATCTGCAAAGACATTAACATTTCAGAATTACCCTTTCACAGTCAAACAATCAAAAAACATCACTGTTTTAAAATGCCAACAATAAAAGCAACTCTGACAGCCTGGTGGAAATTCCATCAGATCACAAATTCCCCACTCACACCATCTAAATACACTCCAATTTGGAATAACCCTGATTTCCTAACTAACAAAAAGCCACTTAACTTTCGCACATGGGCAGATAAGGGAATCACACAACTTCAGCATATCTTTAATAATAATAACCTGGCACCATTTTTCCATATAGCCCAGACATACAGCATTGGGAGTAATTGCTTTTTGGAATATCTACAAATCAAATCGTCAATTAATTCAAAATTACTTAACCAATCAATCAATCTAGACCTTTCCCCTCAAATCTCAGAGTTTATCAGTATATCTTCCTCCAAAAAATTGCTCTCCCAAATATACAAAATGATTTCAAAATCAGACAACACGTTAGTTTTACCAACCACTAAATGGGAAACAGACTTATCCATTACTCCCAATGCTGCATTCTGGACTCAAATTTGCAAAAACACATTCTCCATGACTAAAAATGCTAACCTACAACTTATACAGTATAAAGTTCTTCACAGATCTCATTTAACTGGGCAGAAATTATTTAAAATGGGTTTCACGTCAGAAATATGTTCATATTGCACACAAAACACAGCAGACACTTATCTTCATGCCTTATGGCATTGCACTTCAATTAAATCATTTTGGGAAAAGGTTACTGACTCACTCTCCAACTCAATGGGATGTCACATCCCACTGTCTCCCTCCATCTGTATATTAGGTGACATATCCACAATCGATATAAATAATGCAAATGGTCAGTCACTGCTGGTGGCCCTAGCTATCGCCAAGAAAACTATCCTCATGAACTGGAAATCAAGAAATACCATTCACATCTCATTTTGGAAAAATTTATTAACAGAATACATCTCCATTGAAGATCCTCTTTGCCTTTTGATAGGAGGGGAGGGGGGAGAGGGGGTCAGGTAGAGGTTTTAACTGTCTCTTATATTAAATCTAATTTAAAATAAAATAAATCAAAAAGGGGGAAGGAGAAGGGGGGAGGGGTATGAAAGAAAAAAAAAAAAAACATTTTAGTATAAACTTCCTAAATTCTCTCCCACATTAAAATTCGGTCTTTACATCTCCCTCTTTTGTATTATTTGTTTTCCTTTTGTTTTTCTTTTCTGTCTTTCTCAAATCTATTTATTTATTATTATTATTTATTATCATTATTATTATTATTATTTTTAATACATTTTTTTTTCTCCCTCAAGAGGTGGGAGAGAAAGGGATCGGGAGGCTGGTGGGAGGGCGTGGTGACTGGTGCACTCGCGCTGATAATAATGATAATAATAATAATAATATTGATAATTCCCTGGCTAACAACTGATTTAAAAAATAAAAAAATAAATAAACAACAAGCATTTTAAAAAAAAATATAATAATAAAAAAATATATATTTATAAAAAAAAACCTACTTGCATTTACTTACATATACTACACTCACAGGGTAAGTGTGACGTGGGCATGGCAGCCTGGGCATTGCACTGGATGTTACAACCTGTCCTCCTCATGTGTATGTTTTTGTCATGTGATCCTCACCATGTGCTCCTTTGTTCCCGTTCCCGCCATACCATTATGTTCATCACCTTCACCTGTGTCTTCCACCTGTTTGTCATTACCGTCATCATGTCCCTGTGTATTTAAGTTCCCACATTCAGTTAGTCCCTCGTCCTGTATTGTCTTTCTGTAATGTCTGTCTTCACGCCATGTTCATCCTGTGATCTTCTTCGTGAGTGTTGTTTAATAAATATACGTGTTTTGATAATCCTGCCATCCTGTGCCTTCCTATCGTGAACCCGGGCGTTACATAATACAGGACCAAAGTAAAAGTTTGCGGCGTGTTTTCCCTCCGTTTTATTTTTATAGTCTTTTTTGCCCCCAGTGTTTTATTTTTCATCTCCCTCGTGTTCCTTCCCCAATGGACTCCTTCCACACCCCGGAATTCCTCATCCTCATGTTGAAGCAGGGGGAAAACAGCCTCGAGGACCATACAAACAGTTTCCTACGTTTAGCTGAAAGATCCAGCTGGCCGGACGACGTGCTCTGCGGGTTCTACAACTCCAATTTGAACACCGCTTGCAGAGCACCGTCGTCCGAAGATGGTCCTCGGGGCAATCTCGCCGCCTATGTGGAGTGGACACTGGCGAGGAACCGACCACCGTTCGACGTCAGTGCCACTCCAGACCCAGTGACCAGCCCCACCATCTGCAAAGAGCGTACGCCAGAGCCCACCGCAGACGGAGAGCCACCCGCGGTGTGTGAGCCATCGCCATCGAGAGCGACAGAGCAGAACGTCACCGAGCAGGAGGAGCTCAACCAGCCGTCTGACCAGGTGTGTGAGCCGGCAACATCGCCAGAAGTGGGAGTCCTGGTGGACATCGAGGGACCGAGCGAGAGTCCCGTCCACCGACCCACAGCAGAGGGTGAGCTGGCCCTGGACCCCGAAATGCTGCTCATTGACTTCTGGAGCGAAGTCAAACCCCTTCCGCTGTTCCCAGACAGCCCTTCTTCAGTCCCGTTCTTCCCAGAAGACGAAAGCTCCAGGGTCATGAGCAGCACCCCACCCGACCCGCCCTCTTCATCACCAGTGACGTCATCCACAACCTTTCTGCCATCTCCAGTGCGGCTACAGTCAGCCAGTCCCCCAGCTCACCCTCCAACCGCATGTGTGGAGGTATCTCTGTGGGCCTGCCCTCCTGTTTCGCTGGCCAGAGGTTGTCACCCGACGTCCTCTCCTTCAGCCTCCGAGCTACGGACTCCGCTTCGGCCCTCCGACCCAACGGCTCCACGTTGGCTCTCTCCTCCCTCGTCTCCTCCTTGGCCCGTCAGCCCACCAGCTCCACCAGGCTCCCTCGTCCCCCCGGCTCCGCCTTGGTCAGTCGTCGCCCTGCCTCCACCTCTGGACTCCGCTCCACCGGCTGCGCCTCATCACTCCATCCCACCAGCTCCGTTGAGCTCCTCCTTCCCTCCAGCTACGCCTCGGTCCTCTGTCGCTCTGGCTCCACCGCGGGCATCCGGACCTGTGTCGTCGCTTCGGTCGGGTGAGCCGTCCGCTCCACCTCGGCCCTCCGGAACCTCAGCGTCACCTTCACCCTTCGGCTCTCCGTCGACTCCTTGGGCTCCACCTCCATCTGCGGCGTCTCCCACGGTCGGCCCCCTGGAGTCGGCGACCACTCCTCCTCCATGGCTCCTCCCTCCGTCGACTCCACCCTGGGCCGTCCTTCTGGCTGTGTCCTGGGTCCTCCTCCTGCTTCATCTCCCTTCCTGGCTCCTCCTTCCTCCTTGGCCTCCTCCTTGGTTCCACGCCCTCCAACTCACCTCCTGGCTCCTTCCTCCTGTGACTCCTCCTTGGCCTCCTCCTCGGTTCCACGCCCTCCAACTCACCTCCTGGCTCCTTCCTCCTGTGACTCCTCCCTGGCCTCCTCCTGTTTTCCACGCACTCCAGTTCCTCCCTCACAGACTCTCCTCTAAACCCCCTCCTTTTATTTAGGCGCGAGGGCGCGCCTTTTAAAGGGGGGGGTACTGTTACAACCTGTCCTCCTCATGTGTATGTTTTTGTCATGTGATCCTCACCATGTGCTCCTTTTGTTCCCGTTCCCGCCATACCATTATGTTCATCACCTTCACCTGTGTCTTCCACCTGTTTGTCATTACCGTCATCATGTCCCTGTGTATTTAAGTTCCCACATTCAGTTAGTCCCTCGTTCTGTATTGTCTTTCTGTAATGTCTGTCTTCACGCCATGTTCATCCTGTGATCTTCTTCGTGAGTGTTGTTTAATAAATATACGTGTTTTGATAATCCTGCCATCCTGTGCCTTCCTATCGTGAACCCGGGCGTTACACTGGACTGATCCATGCTGCACGTCATACTTTTTTAATGCATCACAAAGCAACTGACAAACACTGGATACTTCAAGGTAAAAACTGGTCACATAACATTCACCCCCTTAAATTATTGTTTAAAAAAAAAAAAAAAAAAAAAATTTACTTTTTACTATTATCGGTGCTGTTGTTACTGTCGGCGCGGGTGTATTATGATTATCGCGTTTCCCTGCCCACCTCTTGATCCTTTATTATTATTATTATTACTATTACCATTCTTATCACTATTATTATCATTATATTATTATTAATAATTCATCATATTGGTAGTTAAATTCTCCTTAATATTATTCTTTACTTTTGGTTTTTATTGTTTGTATATTATTATTATTGTTGTTATTATTATTATTATTATTATAGTAACGTCTCTTTTTCTTATTATTCTCATTGTTCTGTTTGCAGCACTTCATTTTTCTACTTTTTTTTGTTTTTTTGTTTATTTATTTATTTTTATTCCACCTTTCCCCGTTCCTTTTTTTCTTTCCTTCCTCCTTCTCCTTTTATTTCCTTATTTCCTTTTCATCTACTTATTATTATTATTATTATTATTTATTATTATTTTTCATCCTCTTCCTGATCTCCCAACCTCCCCTCACCTCCTCAATATTATCATTAATAGTTTTACTTTTACTTTTGTTACCATTACTATTATTATTGCTATTCTGACCTGTCCTCCCGTTATCTCCTCATTATCATTATTACAAGTATTTTCTACCCTTGTCATTATTCAGGTTGCTGTAGTTGTAGTAGTGGTGGTAATCATTGTGGAAGTAACGATTGTATTTGTAGTTGGGATTGTAGAAGTAGTAGTTGTAGTAGTTTCTGTAGTAGTAGATGTCATTGGAATTGTGGTACCAGAAGTTGTAAAGGTGTTGTAGTAGTAGTAGTAGTAGTAGTCGTCGATGTAGTAGATGTTGTTGATGTAGATATTGTAGTAGTAGTGATTACTGTAGTAGTATCAGTAATAGTAGGAGACGTTGTTGTAGTTGTATCAGAAGTAGTAGATGTTGTAGTAGCAGTGATTACTGTAGTAGTATCAGTAATAGTAGGAGACGTTGTTGTAGTTGTACCAGAAGTAGTAGATGTTGTAGTAGCAGTGATTACTGTAGTAGTATCAGTAATAGTAGGAGACGTTGTTGTAGTTGTATCAGAAGTAGTAGATGTTGTAGTAGCAGTGATTACTGTAGTAGTATCAGTAATAGTAGGAGACGTTGTTGTAGTTGTATCAGAAGTAGTAGATGTTGTAGTAGCAGTGATTACTGTAGTAGTATCAGTAATAGTAGGAGACGTTGTTGTAGTTGTATCAGGAGAAGTAGATGTTGTAGTAGCAGTGATTACTGTAGTAGTATCAGTAATAGTAGGAGACGTTGTTGTAGTTGTATCAGAAGTAGTAGATGTTGTAGTAGCAGTGATTACTGTAGTAGTATCAGTAATAGTAGGAGACGTTGTTGTAGTTGTATCAGGAGAAGTAGATGTTGTAGTAGCAGTGATTACTGTAGTAGTATCAGTAATAGTAGGAGACGTTGTTGTAGTTGTATCAGGAGTAGTAGATGTTGTAGTAGCAGTGATTACTGTAGTAGTATCAGTAGTAGTAGTAGTAGACGCTGTTGTAGTAGTATCATTTGTAGAAGATGTAGTAGTATCAGTAGTAAGATGTTGTTGTTGTTGTAGTAGATGTTGTAGTAGTATCAGTAGTAGTGGGCACTAGTAGTAGTAGTAGTAGTAGTGGTTGTGGCTGTAGTGGCAACTGCAGGAGTAGTCGCAATATTAGTAACTTTCTGTAGTAGTAGTTGGTGTAGTGGTGATTTTTTATTTTTTTTTTTTTTTATTATTATTATTATTGTCAGTTATTACTATTGTCCTTTCTTTTTTCTGTCAATATTACTATTTTGCATTACTAGCACTGTTGTCACTCCTTACCCATGACTGTTCTCTTTCTATTTGTTTATTTATATCTATGATACTTACCTCATTTATTGATTGTTATTGACCCTTATATATATGTACCCTGACACCATGTTACCTTTATACACACACACACACACACACACACACACACACACACACACACACACACACACACACACACACACACACACACACACACACACAAGCACAGTACCTCACTGTATTGTTGTTGTTTTTTGTTTTTGTTGTTGTTGTTTTTTTTTGTTGTTGTTTTTTTTTTTTTTTTCAATTTCTTTGTATTTGTATGATTGCAATTTGTGTACCATTTTGCATATTCCAATAAAAAAAAAAAAAAAAAAAAAAAAAAAGAGCCCCTGGATGATGGGATAGCCAGTATAGGCTCAGCAGTTGCTTTCTCCGTGCCCAGATAGATTGTGGTGGGTTTAGTGGCTGGTTTACAGTCTCTTGTGTTCTCTCGTGTTCGTGTTGGGGGCATTTTGCGTTAACTGCTCGCAAACCTTGTGGTGTCCTCCTGAACTTGGATTTCGAAATCCAGCCATTCTGCGAAATCTAAGAGAGTAGGGATGGGCACTTGATGTGGATGTGCATATCTCCAAAACCCTGATCTTAAGTCATGTGGAAGCTTCCCAAGGAGCCGAGACACATGAGTCCCACACTGCAACTCAAAGGAGCCATTCCTGCCCAACTGCTCCAGCATGCCAACTAGCAAACGAACCTTAAGGGCAAAAAGTCAAAAGGCCTTCTCCACTAGCTATATTTGGGACATCCATTAACTCAGCAATCCACTTAAGAGCCAGTTGATGTGGCTGTCCGTACTGCTGATCTAAGGCAGCCATTGTCCTTGTATAGGGATGTTGTGAATGGCAGTATGAGTCTGCTATTAGCAGAGCCTTCTCTAACTTCAGATGGTCAGACCGGAACGGGATCTGTGGATGTCTAACAGGATCTTGTGAGTCCCAATAAGGAGAATTTGAATAATGAGCATTCAGGCTTTGATCTCCTTGTGGTACATAGTGGTATGACGAGCTCGCTCTGGGGGCAAAACTGTGAAGTAGGCTTTGAATGTTGTCCCTTGCTTTATACTCAGACTGATATTTGAGTCGTGGAGCGGGTATAGGAGTGAAGCTCATGTCGTTAGTGCCCCCCTGTGGCCAGACGCGTGGTGCAGGTGCAGCATGAGTGGAGCTACACTGCCTAGGAGGGGCAACAGGTGCAGGGGGGCTGACTTTCATGTCTTTGCTGCCCAATCTGAAACTGTAGCTGTCTCATTTGGTGCTTGAGCTGAGTGAGCTCCTTTGCATATTGGTCATTTGCGCGCTGGAATGTGTCCCTTTCTTGCTGTATCATCCACAGAGTGTTGTGTAGTCCCTCATTCTCTCTTGCTACAATATCAGAAGCAGAGTCACCTTCATCATCGGACCACTGCGATGGGCTGTCAGCTTCATGACCGGGTAGGATTGGAGTAAAACCGAATGCTCCTTCCTGTGCATCATCGCATTCAGCCTTTCTGGATGAATGCGTGAGTGGTGACATGGGTGGTGAAACAGGTTTAGGGAGGAGGAATCCAGTGAGGTCGTACTCATCATAACGTGCGGGAAGGACTGACTTCCACCTGACCGCACAGTAGGCTCATCCCCTGAATGTTGTGACATCTTCTATTTCTCTGGTAAGTTCTTGCTCCAGCTCGAAGGACCATGAAATTAGCCAAAAAATTGGAAATTGACCAAAATTATTGGCTTTTAGTAGCTCTGCATCATAGAATTTTTAGTTGCCAGTTCAGATTGCTGACTCACCAAAGACTATCCGGTTAGAGATGAAGCGAAGATGAACATTTGTGTGAACAACCCATTTATTGTCACCACTCAACGGACTGGATTTATGACACTTGTGTTGTGGTTTTTTCTAAAATAAAAACACAATGAAATTAATATAATTATACATAATGATAATCAAACAAATGACAATAGAAAAATATAGTCAATAAGACATCACAAAACATTAAAGGTGCTGTATGTAAGTTTTTGACTCTTCTAAAGCATAAAAATACCATAATATGTGTGCAGATATTTAAGAAACATCCCAAGTGAACATACTTGTTTAACTGAAAAACAATGCTGAAGTCAGATATTCTGCTTTGAAAATGGGTTTTCCGTGCCGGAACGCTGTTTTTGTTTAGAGAAATTTCATATGCACGATGCCAGTTTAGCCAATTATATGTCAGCACCCTGGGTTGCCTTGTTGGAAAACAGCGTATTTCATTCATTCATTCAGAAAGACTCTGAAAGCATGCGTCCGTGACCAAAAAGAACAGTATGGGAGACAGATGCAGTTCCACATGAGGTTATTAATTAGCAAATTACATAAATATTACGAACGTAAACATTAGGTGAGCAGGTTACATTGTAACCGCGTGTCCTAACAACACGCTGTGACGAGAGAGGCAGTGATCAGCTATTTGGCTGTTTGCACCAGACGAAACACGACAGAAATTTAAATACAGCCTTTCAGAAGCACAGAATATGCACTCGCTCACGAAACGGTAAGGTTTAGAAAACTCCTTTTAATATGGAAAATATTCCCTCTATCGCGTGTCGTTGCTTTTATTTAGAACACAGTTTAAATCACTCGCTCCTGTACACAATCTGGCATCCCAGCGTACTTTTATTATGATCCAGGAGTGCAATACCTAGTTCAACCACTGGGTGTCAAACTTACATACTGCACCTTTAAGCTTGATAATGAAAGAATGTGCAAATGATTGTGAGCAAAATGTGACAAGCTGCTGCTTTAATATACCCTAGCATGCAGGGATGTAACTTGACACCTCGTTAACAGAGCGGAGATTGTACAGCGCCTGACTATAAGGCTATAATGACGCATGCGCATAGCAGATTGTTTACAACAAAGGATTTGGTTACACTTCAACACTTCAAATAGGAAGATGACATGGGCTAAACATAAATGGAACTCTAAAACACAATATGTGAATATATAGATATATAGAAGTGTTAAGATATGAATTACTGGCACACTTATTATGGATTAACGCACACACATATACATTGCGGCATCGCGATGTCACAGCCATAACTCCTCAAAGAACAGAACAACTCTCGTCATTTACAGGATTGTAAACATTCACGCACAACACTTGTGGCAACAGCTGACAAACAGTGATGAAAACAGTCCGTGAAGTATTCCCCGCCAACTTTAGCGTCCATCTCTAAGTCTTACTACACTAGAAACTGAAAATCTGTTGGGGTGGGGGAGATTGCGTAGTCCCAGATCTTGGACGCTGATTGGCTCAGGTAACGTGTTCTGGTGTGTGCGGCGCCTCATTATAAAGTACAAGAGACAGAGGTTAGAGTTGCACTTATAAGCTACAGCCTTTTTTACAATGCATATTAATGAAGTTTCACCGCATACACAATAGAGCGCGCTGATTGGTTTGAACCAAGTCTTTCTCATGAATTAATGCCGCACACTTAGAGACGTCACGATGTACTCGCAGGTACAGACATCCAGTCTCCACGCTGGAATACATGCAAGTATCTCATCGCCGTGACGCAGCTTCAAAAATTAGTTTCAAATTGGAAGAACGAATTTGCTCAAAATAACGCAAAAACGACCATTTTTCACTTTTTAGTGAGATATATGTGTCCTAATAGTGTTTATAGCAGCGTGGGACACAGATATGACTGTCAACAGCTCATGTGCTTTGGTGTTTTGTGACCCTTTAAAGGTGCAGTATGTAAGTTTGACACCCAGTGGTTGAACGAGGTATTGCACTCCTGGATCATAATAAACGCACCCACGGGTTGCCAGATTGAGTACAGGAGCGAGTGATTTAAACTGTTCTAAATAAAAGCAACGACACACGATAAATCAAATCAAATCACTTTTATTGTCACATCATCAGCAGCACGTGTGCTATGATGAGTGAAAAGCTTAGGTGCTGGCTCCAGACAGTGCAAAATACAGACAGTGTAAATACAACGACAGTGCAAAATACAGTCAGTGCAAATACAACGACAGTGCAAAATACAGACAGTGTAAATACAACGACAGTGCAAAATACAGACAGTGTAAATACAACGACAGTGCAAAATACAGACAGTGCAGGATACAGACAGTGCAGGATACAGACAGTGCAAAATACAGACAGTGCAGGATACAGACAGTGCAGTATACAACAACATACTCACAAAAAAAACAAGACAATGTAAAATTGGCAATGTTGACAACGATACGTAGGCAGTATTGTTTTAAGTATGGATTTGTTAAAGTGCAGTGCATGCTACATCTTGATGGTGTGCAGTGTGGGGTATGGAGGAGTTTGTGTGGGGTGTGTTAAGTGTTCATCAGCCTGATAGTCTGAGGGAAGAAACTTTCCTTCAGTCGGCTGGTGCGTGACCGGATGCTGCGGAACCGTCTGCCTGAGGGTAGCAGAGAGAAAAGTCTATGGCTTGGGTGGCTGGAGTCGCTGATGATTCTCTTGGCTTTCCTCATGCACCTCCTGGTATAGATGTCCTGGAGGGAGGGAAGCTCACCTCCTACTACACGTCCAGCAGTACGCACGATCCTATGTAGACCTTTGCGATTGCTGCTGGTGCTGTTTCCGTACCAGGTGGTGATGCAGCCAGTGAGGATGCTCTCCACAGTGCAGGTGTAGAACGAGCGGAGGATGTGGGGGCTCATTCCAAACCTCCTGAGATGCCTGAGGAAGAAGAGGCATTGTTGTGCCTTCCTCAGCACTGCGTCTGTGTGGGCAGTCCATGTCAGATCCTCAGCGATGTGTACTCCAAGAAACTTGAAAGTGCTGACTCTCTCCACTGGTGTCCCGTTGATGGTGATGGGAGTGTGTTCTCTCTTCTCTCTCCTGAAATCCACCACCAGCTCCTTGGTTTTGCTGATGTTGAGTGAGAGGTGGTTTTCCCGACACCACTGCGTCAGAGCGTGCACCTCCTCTCTGTAGGCCGTCTCATCATTATCGGTGATTAGGCCCACCACCGTTGTGTCATCAGCAAATTTAACGATGACATTGGAGCTGTGTTTGGATGTACAGTCATGTGTGTACAGGGAGTACAGGAGTGGGCTGAGAACACAGCCCTGTGGAGCACCAGTGTTGAGGATCAGTGTGGATGAGGTGATGTTGTTCATTCTGACCACCTGGCGTCTGCTTGACAGGAAGTCCAGGATCCAGTTGCACAGAGAGCTGTGTAGGCCCAGAGCCTGGAGCTTCACCACCAGCTTGGCAGGCACTATGGTGTTGAACGCTGAGCTGTGGTCCTCAAACAGCATTCTCACATATGTGTTTTTGTTTTCCAGGTGAGACAGAGCAGTGTGCAAGGTGAAAGCAATAGCATCATCGGTGGAGAGGTTGTTTCTGTATGCAAATTGCAGAGGGTCAGTGTTAGCGGGCAGTACAGAGCAGATGTGGTTTTTAATCAGCTTCTCAAAGCACTCGCTGAAGATGGGTGTCAGTGCAACCGGACGCCAGTCATTCAAGCATGTGGTTTTAGCTGATTTCGGTATTGGCACGATAGTAGCTGTCTTAAAGCATGTAGGAACCACAGACCGAGAGAGCGAGAGGTTAAAGATGTCCGTGAAAACCCCCGCTAGCTGGTGTGCGCATGCTTTAAGTACACGTCCAGGGATGCCATCTGGGCCCGTAGCTTTTCGGATGTTCACGCGACGGAAAGATCTCGTTACATCCGCTACAGAAACAGAGAGTGTGCTGGCGGTTTCTGTGTCGGCCACGGGAGCGCGCTGTGTGTGTGCGCTGTCCTGGGCTTCAGAGCAAGCGCGCTGTGTATGTGCGCTGTCCTGGGCTTCAGAGCAAGCGCGCTGTGTATGTGCGCTGTCCTGGGCTTCAGAGCAAGCGCGCTGTGTATGTGCGCTGTCCTGGGCTTCAGAGCAAGCGCGCTGTGCATGTGCGCTGTTCTTGGCTTCAAAGCGGGCGTAGAACGAGTTGAGCTCGTCTGGGAGAGACGCAGCAATGTTCACAGTGGCGGATTTGTTACTTTTAAAGTCAGTGATGTAATTAAGTCCCTGCCACATGCTCCTTGCATTATTGGTGTTAAATTGACCTTCTACCTTGTCTTTGTATTGACGTTTTGCTGCTTTGATTGTTTTCCTGAGGTTGTAGTTTGCTTGTTTTAGTTCCTCAGCATTTCTGGATTTATAGGCGGAAGTTCGCACTGATAGGGCTGTTCGAACTTCGCGATTGATCCATGGTTTTTGGTTAGGGTAGATACGGACAGTTTTTGTTGGGACTACGTCTTCTATGCACTTTCTGATGAAGCACGTAACTGTGTCTGAGTACACTTCGATGTCGTCATCAGAAGCTGCCCGGAACATCTCCCAGTCAACGTCATCAAAACAGTCTTGAAGTATGGAATCCGATTGGTCTGACCAGCTCTGAAACGTCCTGAGGGTGGGTGGTTCCCGTTTCAGTTTCTGCCTGTAAGCAGGCAAGAGCAGAACAGAAGAGTGATCTGATTTGCCAAATGGTGGGCAGGGGAGGGATTTGTAAGCATCCCGGAACGGAGAGTAGCAGTGGTCCAAAATACGATCCCCACGCGTGTTTGTGGTGATATGTTGAAAGTATTTTGGAGCGATTTTCCTGAGATTGGCGTTGTTAAAGTCCCCTGTAACAATAAACGCTGCCTCCGGGTGTGCGGTTTCCTGCTCGTTTATGCTCCTATACAGTTCCCTGAGCGCCTGCTCTGTGTTGGCTTGAGGATGGATGTAAACAGCCGTAATAATCACCGATGTGAATTCCCTTGGTAGCCAGTATGGTCGACACCGAAGCATAAGGTATTCCAGATCAGGAGAACAAAATTATCTAACTGAGTGTATGCTTCTCTCATCACACCATAAGTTGTTAATAAAGAAACAAACACCTCCTCCTTTGCTTTTCCCTGTGAGTTCCTTCGTTCTATCCACGCGGTGCACGGAGAACCCCGAAAGTTCAGCAGCTGTGTCGGGTACCTCCGCAGATAGCCAGGTTTCTGTAAGACAGATAATGCAGCAGTTTCTTGTTTCCCGTTGGAAGGAAATGCGCGCCCGTAGCTCGCAAAGTTTGTTGTCCAGTGACTGAACGTTAGCCAGCAGAATGGTGGGGAGCGGAGGTCGAAGTCCACAGCGTCGTAGTCTGACCAGAACGCCGGCTCTTTCCCTCTTTTTTCGGCTTCGTTTACGGCGCCATGTCGGTTGTGTGGTCCAGACAAAGGGCTCTGTTGTTGTGTTTGTAAACAGAGCGTCGTTGAGGAACTCAAAGTCCGGTCTTCGGTGTGCGACGAGGGAGCCAATTTCCCGAAGTGTGTGTTTTGTCGTAGGCAATAAGAGTGTGTACATCCAGCACGAAAAACAACAAAAATACAAGAAAAACATATAAAACGCAACGAAGTTTGCTGGGAGCTCGCAACACGGCAGCCATGCTCGGCGCCATCTTGTGACGTAAAAATAGAGGGAATATTCTCCATATTAAAAGGAGTTTTGGTTCTAGCCAACACCTCGAATTGATATATTAGAAACGGCTTTTATTTCTTACAGCTGAACAACAGAAAACTGACAATGATCAGCTCAGGTAAACCTCATGTGCTTTATTCAGTGTAAAATGCTAATAATGTGAGTTTGAATGCCATTTTACAGGACATGTATTGCCATATACTGAAAGCAGACCTCAGATCTGGAGAATACAATAAATCGTTTGATATTGAACTTTAGAACTAAACACATATGAGTGATTCAGCATCTACATTTAATGATGTTAAAGAGGGTTAACATGTATTAAATAGAATATAAACCTTACCGTTTCGTGAGTGAGTGCATATTCTGTGCTTCTGAATGGCTGTATTTACATTTCTGTCATGTGTCGTCTGGTGCAAACAGCCAACTCAAACTGCCTATCTCGTCACAGCGTGTTGTTAGGACACACGGTTACAATGTAACCTGCTCACGTTCGTAATATTTATGTCATTTGCTAATTAATAACCTCATGTGGAACTGAATCTGTCTCATTTTGACATCCTATACTATCCACTGACACTGTCGCATTTCGGTCACAGACGCATGCTTTCAAAGCCTTTCTGAATGAATGAATGAAATATGCTGTTTTCCAACAAGGCAACCCGGAGTGTTGAATTATAATTGGCTAAACTGGCATTGTGCAGGTTAAATTTACCTAAACAAAGACAGCGTTCCGGCACGGAAAAACATTTTCAAAGCAGAATATCTGACTTCAGCATTGTTTTTCAGTTAAACAAGTATGTTCACTTGGGATGTTTCTTAAATATCTGCAAACATATTATGGTATTTTTATGCTTTAGAAGAGTCAAAAACTTACATACAGCACCTTTAAGTCAGGTCAACACACTGTTTGGGATTGTTTCATTTTACTCATCAGGACTTTTGTTCTGACCATCTATTGTCAGTGTTTTGTTTAGGCCCTTACATTAAGTTGATTTATGTCTGAACACAGAAATTATTGAAATTAATGTTCTTTTGTGTCCATGATTCCTTTTTAACCATGGAAATTAAAACAAAAAAATAATTATTTTATATACAAATTTGTTTTAGGCTATATTTAAATATTGACTTTTTCATTTACTGATACATAAACCAAAATTATAAATAAACAGAGCAACTCTCCCACACCTTTGAGAGCCTTTACTCTGAACCCATGATACATGACCATTTTAAAACTGAAACAGGCATTGCATAACATGGCATTGCATTAGTCTTATCAATGGTTTTGTTGGCTTATCGGTTTATGAAGTTGCATCGCGATTACAGTAATTTGGTGTATGCGGAATTTGGGTCTTAGTACTTTAAGCACGTTTTCACATTAAGTGATCTTAAGAGTGTTTCACATCACTGCAGGCATGTTGACATGTTGGCCTACAGTCCAACGGGGACAGCATTTCGCTGAGTATTTCACTTTTTAACAGAAAAGAGGTGACAATTTAACTAATATGTTGGTTTAGGAAAATTATTAGTTCAGTTTCACCTAAGATGTCTTGAGGGAGAACAAAGTTTGGTGTAATTTTAATTTCAAAGTGAACTAATCATTTAATTTCTAAATTTTGCTGAAATAATATTTTGCTCTGTATTATTCTTTATTTATTATAAGCGGAGCTATGGCGAGCCTGGGCGTGAAGCGGAGCTGAGGCGGGCCTGGGCATAAAGCAGAGCTGAGGCAGGACTGGGCGTGAAGCAGAACCGAGGGGGGCCTTGGCATGAAGCGGAGCTGAGGAAGACCTGGGCATGTAACTGAGGCTGAGCTGAGGTGGGCTTGGGCGTGGAGCTGAGGATGAGGTTGCCAATAATGACCTGCAGGTGTGTGTGTGTGTGTGTGTGTGTGTGTGTGTGTGTGTGTGTGTGTGTGTGTGTGTGTGTGTGTGTGTGTGTGTGTGTGTGTGAGAAATCCAGATTGTCATCAGCTGTAGAGAGATTTGTGCAAAGCATGATGTGGGTGAGTAGCTGGTGAAGTGTACATATAAACTGAAGTGCCCTTTAATGAGTCTTGTTGGCACTTCAGCTGATAACCACAACAGCATTGGGTTGTGCACTTCTGCAAAATTACTTGGCTAAATACACATCATTGTATTAAGAACTAATAGTTCGTGGGTTTTAGTGCTAAGCCAGTCAAATTACACAATGTGCACATTTCTCCACACAAATGTGTTCTTCCTGGAAAATTTTCATAGATTACACATTGAAGAGGCTTTTTGTTGGGAGGGACTTCAGCCAGTTAGGCTTCTTTAACCAGTATATATAGCAAATCTGACTGCACAGACAGACACACAGAAGACTAGAGAGTGAAGCTGAAGTTCATCTCAGAATCAACAGTTACCAGCACTTTCAGGTGAGTCGTGTTCATTACATGAGGATAAATAATTCACTTTTTAAAACAAACTTAATGTAATGAACTGCAGTGGTTATGTTGCTAATCTTTTAAAGATTCACTCATGCCTACTACACAAATATAGGATTTTATAACTTTCGCATCAATTATTCTATAAATTAGTGATGAGAGATTATATGTATCTGTGACAATATTATGATTTTATGAAACTATAATAAGACTGCAAACTATAAAAAGACTGCAATTACAGTAGACGTGAAAGAGTAGTCAAAGAGAAAGCACAAGCATGCAAGTCGTACTTTAACCTGTCCTACAATTTAAACAGCTGCAGCCAAAACCTGGGTAGCACCAACTTCAGCAGTAAACCAACAGTATATCAATGTAAGGATCCATCCATTGGCTGAATGGTGGTATCCAATGGATTGGGTGTTTAAATAGGTGTAAGCCTTTTCTTGCACTTGTAAAAATTTTATTACAATTTATTTGTCTTTTTTTGTTTCTAATTTTGTTCATGCTACAAGTTTACTCTGACTCCAAATAAATTTGTGATCATTAAATTTAGACTGCGTTTCTAATTACCAACAGATCACATTTATAAAAAATGAATACATTTGGATATTTGGTTATTTCGGATACACTATACACTATAGACTCTATAGACTACTTGTTCATTGCAGACCAGTTGTCGTTTTGAGTCAATGCGTGGCCAGTTCACATCTCTAAACTGCTTGGGCTTGCCAACTTGATTCTTAGTTAGAGGTTTGCAAGTGACTAGCACCGAGTCGGCTGCCTACTGCTTGCTATTTGGCAGAAAAGGTACCCTACCCAGTCCTTTATCATGAAACTTGCCAGATCAAAATTCACTGTAAAAAATGCAGGGTTCCACACAATTCATTCATGTTGTCCCAACACAAATCGATTAACTTAACACTTGTAACAAATGTATGTGGATTGAACATAAAAAATTAAGATGTCCCAATGAAATCTCAAGAATTGTGTTGTTTCAGCTCATTTTTATGTGGATTGAACATAAAAAATTAAGATGTCCCAATGAAATCTCAAGAATTGTGTTGTTTCAGCTCATTTTAATTAAGTAGTTTGAACAAGTAAAAAAAAATTTTTGAGTGTTGGTCAGTAATCAAAATGCCTACGATGAAGTGTTCATTGCTCCTTTCATGGTCACTTTTGCATTACTTTTTCTGACCTGGCTGGGGCTTAATCTTTTCAGAACTTGCAGGGTTTTTTTCTTCTTTATTTTTAAATAGAGGAGCTTTGTAATGAACAACACACTGTTTAACCTTCATTTAACTTAAAAAAAAAAGTTAATGATATTAAAGTGTAATAATGTTATCTTCGGAGAACTTCCTGATGCCAGAGCTATGCATGCCGTACAAACAGATTAATAAAAGTTTAAAGCAATGTTTTTGCTACTTTTGTACATTTTCTCTTATTAAAAAGTAAAATCACTGTCCATTCAGATAATCCTCTTTTCCTTTTTTCCATATGTTCAAAATAATGGGAATATTTCCATTGCAGGAATGTGATGCCGAGTTCAGACTGCATGATTTTAGCTTCGATTTTGACTCACCGACAAGTTTAGAGAAATCGCCAACAAATGCCTGATATACCAGGCAAGTCGTTGCTCGTTCACGCGAGTAAAAATCACACAAACATAAACATCTGGAGGGCATGCACTAAATTCCAGGGGTTTCATTACGACGTAAAATGGGCGTGGCGCAGTCTGAGTTTGGAAAACGCCCCCTTAAAAAAAACAACAATATTAAGAGGTCACTGATCATGCGCAGAATAGCTTTTTTTATTTAAATTTTTTTGCGTGGTCATTTCAAATACAGGATCACTTTAGCTCTGATGGTTAAAAAACCTACTGCGGTTGATAACGAAGGACAAAACAATCATACAGGTTATTATTTGCATATAAAAGGCATTGTACACAAAACCCCTGCAATCACGTACAGCTATCTGAAGCAAATGACTGTTTTCACAATCTGCGCATGATCCGTGACCTATGCAAAATCACAGATAGGCCACGCTCACCCGATGACGTAGTAGCGGTTACGCTGCACTGAAACCCCTGGAAAAAAGTGCCTGCTCAAATTTACACTAGTTTTCCTCCATTTCTTGGGTCCAAATACTGTAAACTGAAAATGAGCATTTTTACCTTCTCCCCCAACCTCCCGCTATGGCCTGCAGATACCTACACTAATGGATGCTGCTCTCTTATTGGCTGTAGGTGATCGCCTATGTAGTTTTCAATCAGAACACATTTCACATGACATGATTTGAATAACCGACAGCTCCAGATATGGCAATGAGAGAGCAGCATCCTCTAGTGTGGGTATCTGCAGGCCAGCGGGAGGTTGGGGGAGAAGGTAAAAGCGCTCATTTTCAGTTTATTTGGACCTAAGAAATGGAGGAAAAATTTGTGTAAATTTGGCAGGAGCACCCGTGTCTGTTTGACGTGTCATCTGAGCAAAACCACAACCTGGTCGAAAAAAGATTGCTAATTCCCTTTAAAGCCAGGTGAGCAAAATAAGCACATGTTCTACCCCACTAAAGGCTTTTTTTCTTATTATGTAGTAAATATCAAAAGATATACTACGTAGCCACGTGTTGTGTCCAAGTCACTTCTCACGTGAGTTTGCAGACATTGACAAAGTTGTCTGTGATTCTTCCTATTGTTAAGTCATGCAGTGTGAAACCCCCTGTCGTCGATCCATTTTGCAGTGTAAACAAAGCAGGAGGGCTGCAATACATTTAGAGTTTGTAAAACACACAAAAAAGTCTATGGAAGTCTAACAATCCATTAAAATATAATTTGTCGATGTGTATTATTCATATCAGATACACGTAATGAAAGTAACAATAAAGTTGAATCTATTCTTCTCCAGCTGGCCAGACACTTGCTTGCATGTATTTGGGGAGTAACTGATGAATTTACATGCTGAATCTTGCGTGTTTCCATTTTATGATTGAGGCATGCGCACGGCCGCAAGTAAACATGGCGATGCCCATCTCACGTTATAGATCACGATCAAGATCATTTATACGTCTTTTGAACAACAGAAAACACTCACACGTTTCTTTGTGAATTGGAATATCAGGTATTAATGACATGATGAGCAAGCGTGTGAATATGTTGTATTAAAACAGAAAAGCATAATAAAAGGGATACATCTGTCATACAGAGCTATTGTGGCTGCAGTGTGTTACATGACAAACATGACGCGTCGCCACGGATAATTAAGCATAAATGTTCTAAAATAATGATCACCTAAAAAAACTCACTCCCGGGGCAAGATAGAATATTGTAAACTCAGCAGTGAAAGAGTAGTAAATAATAACAGTAGTAAAGTAGCTTGGGTATAGTTACTTTGCACTTTCCATTGCAAGACTAAAGACACGTTTTTATTCACTGGCCTTTTTTTGGATCATTCATTTTTCTATCTGTTGTCATGTGTAGCTGCACTGCAAAAAAGCTTTTCTTACTTAGTCATTTCATCTCGTTTCCAGTCGAAGTATCTCAAAAATCTTAAATCAAGACTAGACAAGAAAAATGGCATGAGAAAATTAAGTGATGCTTAACTTCTGTTTGAGATTATATCTCATGTAGATTATTTTTCTTACCCCATTGGCAAATAATTTAGCTTGTTTTAAGCAAACAATCACTTCATTTGGAGGTGTTATTTCAGAAAACAAGACATCATTTATTGTGCTATTTAATGTGTCTAATATGTGTCTTGATTCAAGACTTCTTTTAGATATTTGGATTGAAAACAGGTCAAAACTACAAAGTTATATATTATTATTATTACTATTATTATTATTATTATTATTATAACAGCTCAGGGATGTTCAAGGACAACATGGTTGTGCACTCTCTAAAGATTTTATTTCTGTTTTTGAATAAAGGGTTGGAAATTAATGCTTTTCTTTTTTATCCAATTTATCGATTAATCGAAAAAAATCGACAGATTAATCGATTATTAAAATAATCATTAGTTGCAGCCCTACTAAGCAGTGACAAAACGCTAGCCCATATAGTCATGCAGTGTGAAAACATCTGTGATGCCACTACTTTGAAAATCGTGTAGTCTGAACTCAGCATAAGGTGCTGCCATCTTTGTTTCTGTCTGTTTCTGCATTCTCTCATTGCGTGTGGGATTTAACGTGACTACATTCATTTTAATTAAGTGCTGCAGGCTGAATGGTTAAAATGGTAATGTAATTTACATGGAGATACAGGTATAAAGTGGCAGAGCTCTACTGATAGATATTTCCCTGTGTGAAATCACAGATGCAAACTAATAACTTAAATTTCAATTGATTAAGGAAATGTAGATCTGTTATACCACAAAACACTTATCATGCTGAATGTTATTTAATTTATAAGCTGGATGTCCTAAAATATTAACTTATCCACTCACTGTTTCCTTTTAGCACATCAGCAATGGCATCAGTCAATCCTCTAACCCCGCACAACAGAAAGGAGAAACCTTCAGGAACAATGTAAGAAGTTCTTATGAATTAACACTTTACTAACTCCATTATCACTTGCTTCACTAACCACCTCTTTTCCATTGATATAATTTCAGTTGAAAACTGATGTGATTATTCAGAAGTCAGACAGGGTAAAGTAGCAATAATTATCTATAATGTGGCAAGCCTCACAATGCTGTCTGATAAGATTAATGTAGATAAATGTAGAAAATAGATGATTGGAAGATGTTCAACGCTATCTCACGGCAATTCGTAACTTTTTTTATTTAGTGGCTAATTCGTATGAATTTGTAGGATCTAATTCATACAAATTAGTATGATTTGCTCATCACTCAATGACGGTTGGGGTTAGGTGCCACGCCTCCTTTTTAAAATCGTACATTTTTGTATGACTGAATTCGTACAAATTAGCCACTAAACTGACAAAACGTAAAATAGTTACGTTTTCTCGTGAGATCAGGCTGAGATGTTAGGCTATTTGTTCATCAAATATGAATCTACAGTGTTTTTATTCAGAAAAACAAACAAGCACTGCATATAAAACTAGAACCTAAAGTTCGTTGACGAACTTTGATGTTGGCTTGAGAAAGCCAACGTGACTGTGCTAGGACTCGAAGGCAGTTAGCAGGAAGCCCAGCGGTTGCTAAGTAGGCAGTTGCCATGGCATTGCTAGATGGTTGCTAGGGTGTTCTAAATGCAGGGCTCGACAGTGCGACCATTTCGCTCGCATTTGCGACTAAAAATAGACATGTGCGAACTGGAAAATTTATTTAGTCGCACATGTGTGATTTTC
>LR812525.1:4186422-4358786 GCA_903798195.1 Danio kyathit | reverse complement strand
AAGGTCACAGGAGTGACGACAGGAGTGCTGATTGGGGTTTTTCTGGGTGTAGGTGTTGCATTGGTTGCATTTTGGGCTCTTTTTCAAGCAATCTTTCCTGTAAGGGCATTGCTAGACATGGCAACACTTGGAACGTTTGCAAGAGGAGCATTGAAAGCAGAAAAAGCAGATGGAGAAGACAAAGCAGAAAAACCAGATGGAGAAGACAAAGCAGAAAAAGCAGATGGAGAAGACAAAGAAGAAAAAGCAGATGTAGAAGACAAAGAAGAAAAACCAGATGAAGAAGAAAAGGCTGAAGAAGCAGATGATAAAACAAGACAAGCAGCAGTGGAAATGGGAGGAAAAACAGCAAGAGAAACAGCAGTGAAAGCAATAGCAGCAGCAGGTAATGCAATGTCAGGAGCCACAGCTGTTACTGCTCTCCTGGGAACCGCAGCGTTTGCAGGAGCACTTGCAGGAGGAGTCACTGGATATAAAGCAGCAGAAGAAGCTGATTCAGTGTATGACGCCATGGTCAAGGCAGCAACCTCAACTGTGACAATGCTGTGACCATGATTGAGAAGGCACAGGAGCTCGTCACTGATACCTTCAATAACAAATCACAAACAGAATAAAATGAAAATCAGAATGAGTCAGCACCAGTAGCCCTGTGGTTAGTGTGTTACTAAGGTGCTCACACACAGCACAAAATGCTTTTCTTACTTAAGATTGTGTCTTGTTTCTAGTCTATATTTATATATTTATATATATATATATATATATATATATATATATATATATATATATATATATATATATATATCTTAAATCAAGTGAGTTTTTTTTCTTAAAACAAGCTAAAAATATATATAAAAAATAAAATAGATGGTTTTGAATAAAACAGATCTGAGTGGTGCTTAAATCAGGAAATGCATATTTTGTTCGTAAATGTTCTTAGGTACTGACTCACTTTCGGCTTAGTCCCTGTTTATCAGGGGTTGCATGACAGGAGAATGAACCACCAATTACTCTGCCATGTGTTTTATACAGCGGATGCCCTTTCAGCCACAACCCAGCACTGAGAGTACAACTATGAGAGTACACTATGGTCAATTTAGTCAATTCAATTCACCTATACAGAAGGTCTTTGGACTATGGGGGAAGCTCCACACAGAAAAGCCAACTGGCCAAGCCAGGACTTACACCAGCAACATTTTTCCTGTACGCCAACAGTGCTAACCACTGAGCCACCATGGCCTCAATGAACCAAAAACATAAATACAACACTTTTGTTTGTGATCCCATTTGTCATGATCTGAACTCAAAGATCTAAAGCTTTTTCTATCTACGCAAAAGGCATTTGTCCTTCAAATACGGTTCACACATGTCTATATTTGTATAATGTGTCTACATTTTAGAGTGGCCATTCTAAGGCACACCTGTGCAATAATCATGCTGTCTAATCAGGATTATCTTGGCAAAGGAAAAGTGCTCAATTAGTGTTTCGACCAGACAACAGCCCCAAGCACACAAGTAATCAAGCAACAACTTGGTTTCAGGCAAAAAATATTGAGGTAATGAAGTGGCCAGCTAAATCCCCTGATATCAACCCAATTGAAATATCACAGGGTGACATTATAATGCAATTTCTGAAGCAAACCCAAAAATTCACAAGGACTGTGGGACGTTGTTTCTTCTCCTTAAGATAAAATACCCAGAAGCCTTGGATATTTTTTTGGACTCAATGCAATGCAGATGCACAACAGTTATCTAAAACAATGGCTATTTAACAAAATAAAAGTCTTTAGTTTACAAGTTTTCCAGTTTAAAGAGAAAAATATAGATACTACATTTTAACAGATTAATTTTCCTTTGATTTTCCTCTTATAAAACACACACAGAATACATAAATGTCTTTATACTTTTATTTCAAAAATTAAAGTGTAATGTCCCCATTAATTAAAATTTGGAAATAAAAGCCATGTAAAATATTTGCACTATATTCTTTACACACATTTTTACAGTGTTTACAGGGCTTGGATATACTTTAAGGCTTCCAGTTTCCTGGTGTACATCTATGCACCGGTAAATCCCTCAAACAATATGAATATAAAGTAATAGAATGCTGTTTTGTAAAACAGGAAATCTAATCTCACTTCTAAATAGCCAAACACTGTATCAACAAGTGAAGTGACAAATTAAAGACTTGACTATCCAAATCAGGTCCAATCAAATACATTTACCACAGGTGGACTCCAGTCAAGTTGTGGAAATCTTTTGGTAACACTTTACTATAACAGTACATGAATAATGATGTATTAATCGGTTGAATTACAGAAATTTACTGTAAAATAATAACAGAGGTTGAATTAAAGAAGTTTACTGTAAAATAATAACAGAGGTTGAATTAGAGAAATTTACTGTAAAATAACGGCAGTTAAACTACAGAAATTTACTGTAAAATAACAGCCGTTAAATTACAGAAATTTACTGTAAATAACAGAGGTTGAATTAAAGAAACTTACTGTAAAATTAGAGGTTGAATTAAAGAAATTTACTGTAAAATAACGTCTGTTAAATTACAGAAATTTACTGTAAAATATCAGAGGTTGAATTAAAGAAATTTACTGTAAATTTCTCTAATTCAACCTCTGTTATTTTACAGTAAATTTCTCTAATTCAACCTCTGATATTTTACAGTAAATTTCTGTAATTCAACGGCTGTTATTTTACGTTTTTTGTCCGGCACCCCAGCTGATGGAAATAAACCATAAAATCTATGCACCTGTAAATCCCTCAAACAATATGAATATAAAGTAATAGAATGCTGTTTTGTAAAACAGGAAATCTAATCTCACTTCTAAATAGCCAAGCACTGTATCAACAAGTGAAGTGACAAATTAAAGACTTGACTATCCAAATCAGGTCCAATCAAATACATTTACCACAGGTGGACTCCAGTCAAGTTGTGGAAATCTTTTGGTAACACTTTACTATAACAGTACATGAATAATGATGTATTAATCGGTTGAATTACAGAAATTTACTGTAAAATAACAGGTTGAATTAAAGAAGTTTACTGTAAAATAATAACAGAGGTTGAATTAGAGAAATTTACAGTAAAATAACGGCAGTTAAACTACAGAAATTTACTGTAAAATAACAGCCGTTAAATTACAGAAATTTACTGTAAAATAACAGAGGTTGAATTAAAGAAATTTACTGTAAAATAACAGAGGTTGAATTAAAGAAATTTACTGTAAAATAACAGAGGTTGATTTAGAGAAATTTACTGTAAAATAACAGAGGTTGATTTAGAGAAATTTACTGTAAAATAATAACAGAGGTTGAATTAGAGTAATTTACCGTAAAATAACGGCAGTTAAATTACAGAGATTTACTGTAAAATAACGGCAGTTAAATTACAGAGATTTACTGTAAAATATCAGAGGTTGAATTACAGAAATTTACTGTAAAATAACAGAGGTTGAATTACAGAAATTTACTGTAAAATAACAGAGGTTGAATTACAGAAATTTACTGTAAAATAACAGAGGTTGAATTAGAGAAATATACTGTAAAATAATTACAGAGGTTGAATTAGAGAAATTTACTGTAAAATAACGGCAGTTAAATTACAGAAATTTACTGTAAAATAACAGAGATTGAATTAGAGAAATATACTGTAAAATAATTACAGAGGTTGAATTAGAGAAATTTACTGTAAAAAATAACGCCCGTTAAACTACAGAAATTTACAGTAAAATAACCGCCGTTAAAGTACAGAAATTTACTGTAAAATAACGGCCGTTAAACTACAGAAATATACTGTAAAATAACCGCCATTAAAGTACAGAAATTTACTGTAAAATAATAGAAGTTGAATTAGAAAAATTTACTGTAAAATAACAGAGGTTGAATTACAGAAATTTACTGTAAAATAACGGTCATTAAATTACAGAAATTTACTGTAAAATAACCGCCGTTAAATAACAGACATTTACTTTAAAATGTCAGAGGTTGAATTACAAAAATTTACTGTAAAATAACAGAGGTTGAATTAGAGAAATTTACTGTAAAATAACAGGTTGAATTAAAGAAGTTTACTGTAAAATAATAACAGAGGTTGAATTAGAGAAATTTACTGTAAAATAACGGCAGTTAAACTACAGAAATTTACTGTAAAATATCAGCCGTTAAATTACAGAAATTTACTGTAAAACAACAGAGGTTGAATTAAAGAAATTTACTGTAAAATAATGGCCGTTAAACTACAGAAATTTCCTGGAAAATAAAAGAGGTTGAATTAGAGAAATTTACTTTAAATAACGGCTGTTAAATTACAGAAATTTACTGTAAAATATCAGAGGTTGAATTAGAGAAATTTACTGTAAAATAACAGAGGTTGAATTAGAGAAATTTACCAAAAATTTAATTTAGGGAAATTTCTGTAATTCAACCTCTGTTATTTTACAGTAAATTTCTGTAATTCAACCTCTGATATTTTACAGTAAATTTCTGTAATTCAACGGCTGTTATTTTACGTTTTTTTGTCCGGCACCCCAGCTGATGGAAATAAACCATAAAATCTATGCACCTGTAAATCCCTCAAACAATATGAATATAAAGTAATAGAAGGCTGTTTTGTAAAACAGGAAATCTAATCTCACTTCTAAATAGCCAAGCACTGTATCAACAAGTGAAGTGACAAATTAAAGACTTGACTATCCAAATCAGGTCCAATCAAATACATTTACCACAGGTGGACTCCAGTCAAGTTGTGGAAATCTTTTGGTAACACTTTACTATAACAGTACATGAATAATGATGTATTAATCGGTTGAATTACAGAAATTTACTGTAAAATAATAACAGAGGTTGAATTAAAGAAGTTTACTGTAAAATAATAACAGAGGTTGAATTAGAGAAATTTACTGTAAAATAACGGCAGTTAAACTACAGAAATTTACTGTAAAATAACAGCCGTTAAATTACAGAAATTTACTGTAAAATAACAGAGGTTGAATTAAAGAAATTTACTGTAAAATAACAGAGGTTGATTTAGAGAAATTTACTGTAAAATAATAACAGAGCTTGAATTAGAGTAATTTACCGTAAAATAACGGCAGTTAAATTACAAAGATTTACTGTAAAATAACGGCAGTTAAATTACAGAGATTTACTGTAAAATATCAGAGGTTGAATTACAGAAATTTACTGTAAAATAACAGAGGTTGAATTACAGAAATTTACTGTAAAATAACAGAGGTTGAATTAGAGAAATATACTGTAAAATAATTACAGAGGTTGAATTAGAGAAATTTACTGTAAAATAACGGCAGTTAAATTACAGAAGTTTACTGTAAAATAACAGAGATTGAATTAGAGAAATATACTGTAAAATAATTACAGAGGTTGAATTAGAGAAATTTACTGTAAAATAATTACAGAGGTTGAATTAGAGAAATTTACTGTAAAAAAAAAACGCCCGTTAAACTACAGAAATTTACTGTAAAATAACGGCCGTTAAACTACAGAAATATACTGTAAAATAACCGCCGTTAAAGTACAGAAATTTACTGTAAAATAATTGAAGTTGAATTAGACAAATTTACTGTAAAATAACAGAGGTTGAATTACAGAAATTTACTGTAAAATAACGGTCATTAAATTACAGAAATTTACTGTAAAATAACCGCCGTTAAATAACAGACATTTACTTTAAAATGTCAGAGGTTGAATTACAAAAAATTACTGTAAAATAACAGAGGTTGAATTAGAGAAATTTACTGTAAAATAACAGGTTGAATTAAAGAAGTTTACTGTAAAATAATAACAGAGGTTGAGTTAAATAAATTTACTGTAAAATAACAGAGGTTGAATTAGAGAAATTTACTGTAAAATAACGACAGTAAACTACAGAAATTTACTGTAAAATAACAGAGGTTGAATTAAAGAAATTTACTGTAAAATAACAGAGGTTGAATTACAAAAAATTACTGTAAAATAACAGAGGTTGAATTAGAGAAATTTACTGTAAAATAACGGCCATTAAATTACAGAAATTTACTGTAAAATAACGGCCATTAAATTACAGAAATTTACTGTAAAGTAACAGAGGTTGAATTACAGAAATTTACTGTAAAAAAACGGCCATTAAATTACAGAAATTTACTGTAAAATAACCACCGTTAAATAACAGACATTTACTGTAAAATGTCAGAGGTTGAATTACAGAAATTTACTGTAAAATAACGGCCGTTAAACTACAGAAATTTACTGGAAAATAACAGAGGTTGAATTAGAGAAATTTACTGTAAAATAACAGCGGTTGAATTAGAGAAATTTACTGTAAAATAACAGAGGTTGAATTAGAGAAATTTACAAAAAATTAAATTTAGGAAAATTTCTGTAATTCAACCTCTGTTATTTTACAGTAAATTTCTCTAATTCAACCTCTGATATTTTACAGTAAATTTCTGTAATTCAACGGCTGTTATTTTACGTTTTTTGTCCGGCACCCCAGCTGATGGAAATAAACCATAAAATCTATGCACCTGTAAATCCCTCAAACAATATGAATATAAAGTAATAGAATGCTGTTTTGTAAAACAGGAAATCTAATCTCACTTCTAAATAGCCAAGCACTGTATCAACAAGTGAAGTGACAAATTAAAGACTTGACTATCCAAATCAGGTCCAATCAAATACATTTACCACAGGTGGACTCCAGTCAAGTTGTGGAAATCTTTTGGTAACACTTTACTATAACAGTACATGAATAATGATGTATTAATCGGTTGAATTACAGAAATTTACTGTAAAATAATAACAGAGGTTGAATTAAAGAAGTTTACTGTAAAATAATAACAGAGGTTGAATTAGAGAAATTTACAGTAAAATAACGGCAGTTAAACTACAGAAATTTACTGTAAAATAACAGCCGTTAAATTACAGAAATTTACTGTAAAATAATAACAGTGGTTGAATTAGAGTAATTTACCGTAAAATAACGGCAGTTAAATTACAGAGATTTACTGTAAAATAACGGCAGTTAAATTACAGAGATTTACTGTAAAATATCAGAGGTTGAATTACAGAAATTTACTGTAAAATAACAGAGGTTGAATTACAGAAATTTACTGTAAAATAACAGAGGTTGAATTACTGTAAAATAACAGAGATTGAATTAGAGAAATATACTGTAAAATAATTACAGAGGTTGAATTAGAGAAATTTACTGTAAAAAAAAACGCCCGTTAAACTACAGAAATTTACAGTAAAATAACCGCCGTTAAATTACAGAAATTTACTGTAAAATAACGGCCGTTAAACTACAGAAATATACTGTAAAATAACCGCCGTTAAAGTACAGAAATTTACTGTAAAATAATAGAAGTTGAATTAGAAAAATTTACTGTAAAATAACAGAGGTTGAATTACAGAAATTTACTGTAAAATAACGGTCATTAAATTACAGAAATTTACTGTAAAATAACCGCCGTTAAATAACAGACATTTACTTTAAAATGTCAGAGGTTGGATTACAAAAATTTACTGTAAAATAACAGAGGTTGAATTAGAGAAATTTACTGTAAAATAACAGGTTGAATTAAAGAAGTTTACTGTAAAATAATAACAGAGGTTGAATTAGAGAAATTTACTGTAAAATAACGGCAGTTAAACTACAGAAATTTACTGTAAAATAACAGCCGTTAAATTACAGAAATTTACTGTAAAACAACAGAGGTTGAATTAAAGAAATTTACTGTAAAATAATGGCCGTTAAACTACAGAAATTTCCTGGAAAATAACAGAGGTTGAATTAGAGAAATTTACTGTAAAATAACAGAGGTTGAATTAGAGAAATTTACCAAAAATTAAATTTAGGGAAATTTCTGTAGTTCAACCTCTGTTATTTTACAGTAAATTTCTCTAATTCAACCTCTGATATTTTACAGTAAATTTCTGTAATTCAACGGCTGTTATTTTACGTTTTTAGTCCAGCACCCCAGCTGATGGAAATAAACCATAAAATCTATGCACCTGTAAATCCCTCAAACAATATGAATATAAAGTAATAGAATGCTGTTTTGTAAAACAGGAAATCTAATCTCACTTCTAAATAGCCAAGCACTGTATCAACAAGTGAAGTGACAAATTAAAGACTTGACTATCCAAATCAGGTCCAATCAAATACATTTACCACAGGTGGACTCCAGTCAAGTTGTGGAAATCTTTTGGTAACACTTTACTATAACAGTACATAAATAATGATGTATTAATCGGATGAATTACAGAAATTTACTGTAAAATAATAACAGAGGTTGAATTAAAAAAGTTTACTGTAAAATAATAACAGAGGTTGAATTAGAGAAATTTACTGTAAAATAACGGCAGTTAAACTACAGAAATTTACTGTAAAATAACAGCCGTTAAATTACAGAAATTTACTGTAAAATAACAGAGGTTGAATTAAAGAAATTTACTGTAAAATAACAGAGGTTGAGTTAAATAAATTTACTGTAAAATAACAGAGGTTGAATTAGAGAAATTTACTGTAAAATAACGACAGTTAAACTACAGAAATTTACTGTAAAATAACAGAGGTTGAATTAAAGAAATTTACTGTAAAATAACAGAGGTTGAATTACAAAAAATTACTGTAAAATAAGAGAGGTTGAATTAGAGAAATTTACTGTAAAATAACGGCCATTAAATTACAGAAATTTACTGTAAAATAACGGCCATTAAATTACAGAAATTTACTGTAAAATAACAGAGGTTGAATTACAGAAATTTACTGTAAAATAACGGCCATTAAATTACAGAAATTTACTGTAAAATAACCGCCGTTAAATAACAGACATTTACTGTAAAATGTCAGAGGTTGATTTACAGAAATTTACTGTAAAATAACGGCCGTTAAACTACAGAAATTTACTGGAAAATAACAGAGGTTGAATTAGAGAAATTTACTGTAAAATAACGGCAGTTAAACTACAGAAATTTACTGTAAAATAACAGAGGTTGAATTAAAGAAATTTACTGTAAAATAACAGAGGTTGAATTACAAAAATTTACTGTAAAATAACAGAGGTTGAATTAGAGAAATTTACTGTAAAATAACGCCCATTAAATTACAGAAATTTACTGTAAAATAATGGCCGTTAAATTACAGAAATTTACTGTAAAATAACGGCCGTTAAATTACAGAAATTTACTGTAAAATAACGGCCATTAAATTACAGAAATTTACTGTAAAATGTCAGAGGTTGAATTACAGAAATTTACTGTAAAATAACAGCCGTTAAAATACAGAAATTTACTGGAAAATAACAGAGGTTGAATTAGAGAAAGTTACTGTAAAATAACAGCGGTTGAATTAGAGAAATTTACTGTAAAATAACGGCTGTGAAATTACAGAAATTTACAGTAAAATATCAGAGGTTGAATTAGAGCAATTTACTGTAAAATAACAGAGGTTGAATTAGAGAAATTTACTGTAAAATAACAGAGGTTGAATTAGAGAAATTTACTGTAAAATAACAGAGGTTGAATTAGAGAAATTTACCAAAAATTAAATTTAGGGAAATTTCTGTAGTTCAACCTCTGTTATTTTACAGTAAATTTCTCTAATTCAACCTCTGATATTTTACAGTAAATTTCTGTAATTCAACGGCTGTTATTTTACGTTTTTTGTCCGGCACCCCAGCTGATGGAAATAAACCATAAAATCTATGCACCTGTAAATCCCTCAAACAATATGAATATAAAGTAATAGAATGCTGTTTTGTAAAACAGGAAATCTAATCTCACTTCTAAATAGCCAAGCACTGTATCAACAAGTGAAGTGACAAATTAAAGACTTGACTATCCAAATCAGGTCCAATCAAATACATTTACCACAGGTGGACTCCAGTCAAGTTGTGGAAATCTTTTGGTAACACTTTACTATAACAGTACATGAATAATGATGTATTAATCGGTTGAATTACAGAAATTTACTGTAAAATAACAGCCGTTAAAATACAGAAATTTACTGGAAAATAACAGAGGTTGAATTAGAGAAATTTACAGTAAAATAACGGCAGTTAAACTACAGAAATTTACTGTAAAATAACAGCCGTTAAATTACAAAAATTTACTGTAAAATAACAGAGGTTGAATTAAAGAAATTTACTGTAAAATAACAGAGGTTGAGTTAAAGAAATTTACTGTAAAATAACAGAGGTTGAATTAGAGAAATTTACTGTAAAATAACGGCAGTTAAACTACAGAAATTTACTGTAAAATAACGGCGGTTAAACTACAGAAATTTACTGTAAAATAACAGAGGTTGAATTACAAAAATTTACTGTAAAATAACAGAGGTTGAATTAGAGAAATTTACTGTAAAATAACGGCCATTAAATTACAGAAATTTACTGTAAAATAATGGCCGTTAAATTACAGAAATTTACTGTAAAATAACGTCCGTTAAATTACAGAAATTTACTGTAAAATAACGGCCATTAAATTACAGAAATTTACTGTAAAATGTCAGAGGTTGAATTACAGAAATTTACTGTAAAATAACAGAGGTTGAATTACAGAAATTTACTGTAAAATAACAGAGGTTGAATTAGAGAAATATACTGTAAAATAACAGAGGTTGCATTAGAGAAATATACTGTAAAATAATTACAGAGGTTGAATTAGAGAAATTTACTGTAAAATAACGGCAGTTAAATTACAGAAATTTACTGTAAAATAACAGAGATTGAATTAGAGAAATATACTGTAAAATATTTACAGAGGTTGAATTAGAGATATTTACTGTAAAAATTAACGCCAGTTAAACTACAGAAATTTACAGTAAAATAACCGCCGTTAAATTACAGAAATTTACTGTAAAATAACAGCCGTTAAACTACAGAAATATACTGTAAAATAACCGCCGTTAAATTACAGAAATTTACTGTAAAATAATAGAAGTTGAATTAGAGAAATTTACTGTAAAATAACAGAGGTTGAATTACAGAAATTTACTGTAAAATAACCGCCGTTAAATAACAGACATTTACTTTAAAATGTCAGAGGTTAAATTACAAAAATTTACTTTAAAATAACAGAGGTTGAATTAGAGAAATTTACTGTAAAATAACGACCGTTAAATTACAGAAATTTACTGTAAAATAACGGCCGTTAAATTACAGAAATTTACTGTAAAATAACAGAGGTTGAATTACAGAAATTTACTGTAAAATAACGGCCATTAAATTACAGAAATTTACTGTAAAATAACTGCCGTTAAATAACAGACATTTACTGTAAAATGTCAGAGGTTGAATTACAGAAATTTACTGTAAAATAACAGAGGTTGAATTAGAGAAATTTACTGTAAAATAACAGGTTGAATTAGAAAAATTTACCAAAAATTAAATTTAGGGAAATTTCTGTAGTTCAACCTCTGTTATTTTACAGTAAATTTCTCTAATTCAACCTCTGATATTTTACAGTAAATTTCTGTAATTCAACCTCTGATATTTTACAGTAAATTTCTCTAATTCAACCTCTGATATTTTACAGTAAATTTCTGTAATTCAACGGCTGTTATTTTACGTTTTTTGTCCGGCACCCCAGCTGATGGAAATAAACCATAAAATTATGGATTTTTTTTTTACAGTGTTCCTTAATTATTTTTTAGTACACTTTGTTAATGTATTTATTAACATTTACGTTTAAGCTAAATGTAACCAACATGAACTCATGAGCTGTTAATGTATGATTATGTCATGACTTTACTTGGAGGGGCACATCATCATTAACTAGTCCTTAACTACTCATCAACTCCTGTGATTAAACTCTTAGTGTAGATGTTGACAGAACACTTTTCTATTATTATTCATTGTAAACGCACTAGACAGTTGTCCATGAGGAGTTCACGAGTAGTTAAGAATGGGTTAATGATGATGTGCCCCTCCAAGTCATGATATAATTATACATTAGCATATCCTGAGTTCATGATGGTTAAATTAAGCATAAAATAACAAACAAGTAATTAAGGTAGCTGTTATTTACACATGAACTCTTGTGACTCATGTTGTAGTTAAAGTTAGTTCACGATCAGCGCATGCATTAACTCATCATTAGACCATAATGAAGTAATGTTTACATAACACATCATTATTCATGTACTGTTATTGTAAAGTGTTACCAATCTATTTAAAATAAGAAACAAACAAACATCTTTCACACATTGTCATTATGAGGTATTGTTTGTTCAATTTTGAGAAAATGCAATGAATTCAATGTGAATACTTTCCAGATTTAGAGATTGGTGATTGCTTTGCTAGGGCAAACGTACCATGGATAAATATTGCTAAAAATAATAATAATAACAACAACAATAATGCTATTAATAATAATTTTGCACTGTTGTTGAATTTGCACTGTATTTTGCACTGTCTGGAGCCAGCACCCAAGCTTTTCACTCATCATAGCACACGTGCTGCTGATGGCATGACAATAAAAGTGATTTGATTTGAAAAATAAATAATAATAATAATAACATTAATAATAATAACAACAACAACAACAATAATAATATTAATATTATTAATAATAATAATCATATTAATATTAACAACAACAACCATAATAATAATAATAACAACAACAACAACAACAATAATAATATTAATAATAATAACAACAACAACAATAATAATAATAATAATAATAGTAATATTATTAATAATAATAATCATATTAATATTAACAACAACAACAACAACCATAATAATAATAACAATAACAACAACAACAACAACAATAATATTAATAATAATAATAACAACAACAACAACAACAACAATAATAATAATATTAATAATAACAACAACAACAACAATAATAATATTAATAATAAACCAGCAAACATTGGTCGGACTGCAATGTGCTCTCCCTGGCCAAAAGGGTTCCCACTGCGACAGCATTGATGGTGTACTCATGGCCTGAATGCGACGTGCTCTCCCTGGCCAAAATTGGTCATGACTGGACGCCACAAATGCTCAACATGTCCTAAAATGCATTAATAAACGTTTGTATACATTTGTACCTGTCTATATTCTATTGGGGTTGCGTGTATTTACAGCTTTATGTACATGTAGTTTAATATATACCCCGTCTTGATTAGGTCCACAAGTGACGTCCTTTACAGGTGCCTTTATAGTCCATCATATACCCTTGCTGAAATTATGAAATATGCAGTAGTATTGCACTTACATCTGGGTATGTACTGCAGCAATTAATTCATATGCGTGCCCCAAGTGAGTTTTAAGAGGTTGTGGACAGACTTTATGCATCTCAAGACCCATTAACACAGATTTATCTTCATGAAATACATATTTAAATCTTGTCAAATGACAATTGCATTCATAAAGTACCCTGTGTGGTTAAGTGATTGTAAAGTCACTGTTTCTAAAACCGTAATGCAATTTTATTATTTCTAATAACATTTGTGCACCACTCGAACTAATCTCGCGATAGGACTAACGTAATCTCACGGGATCCTATCTAGAGCGTAGTTTTCAAATCTTTTCCTGTTTTGTCCAGCATCATGCGAGGATATGAGGACGTGGCGAAAAGTTGGACAATTTTTTCAAATCATATATTAATATATATGATTAATATATAATTAATATGAATTTATATATATATATATATATATATATATATATATATATATATATATATATATATATATATATATATATATATATATACAGGGCTTAACATTAACACCCGCCAACCCGGGTAGATTTCAGCTTTGGCGGGTAAGACAGACACTCTAACTAGCCACTTTGGCTGGTTGAACATAATTTTAAATTGTGGTTTTCCTAAAAGCAGCGTTCGACTATAAGGATGACCCAATATGAGTGCAAATGTGACCTTAGAATCGAGAAACAGCACGACTGACAAAAATAATTGCGTTCGCGGGAGCAATAGAAAGAAGGTGAATACCGAATGAGAGGATGATCAGCCGCGCTAACAGCTGATGTGATGCGCGCGACTAAAACGCGTGCGCGCTCCTGTTTTCTTGCTTGAAGCAACCGTGCCGAAAACGCAACTGTGATCGGTTCTCTTTCATATAGACCAGACAAAAAGTCATGCTGATGCACCCACAGTCTTGCTGCTTTCAAGAGCTCCAAATATGTCTTTTTGTAAGCAGCACCGGTTGCTTTCGCTTTGAACAGATTATTAATTGGCCTTAACCATGTGATCATCCTTTCATTATCACACACAGTTTTTCACCTGCTTTCTTTTGCCTACGGTTATTTTTGTTAATAGGGTTTAATTATTACTTTTTTACAACAACACTGCTTTAATATGAGATTAACTCTCCTTGTATGTGTAGTTAACTGCTGATCTGAGAGACTTTTAGTGAGGACAGATTACTGTGCATTGATACATGACAATAATTACTTTTAAAAGTCAATTTTTTTTGTTTTTTTTAAAGAAATATTTTGTTAAATAAAAAGTATAGTATACAGATATTCAGCTTGTTTTGACACATTTAAAATTTGTGGCTAAAAATAATTATTGTTTGGTGTGGTCAGAGATAAATTTGATAAATCCTTAATTTTGAGTTCTGAAATAATGTAAAATAAAAAACTGTTTGCAGTATAACACTATAAAACCATGACGTTGCTCATACACAACACACAAAACGTGAAATGAATGAGGAGGCATGTGGACAAAACACAAAATCTACATCAAGTCATTTTAGCATGTCAAAGTCATATTTATGCAAATAAATATATTTTCCCAACAACAAAATTGTGGCTAGTGAAAATGCAGAGTGGCTAGTAATGTTGGAAAACTACTAGCCACTGTGGCTGGTGATCAAAAAAGTTAATGTCAAGCCCTGTATATATATATATAGATTAATATACATATTTCAACGTGCAGGGATCGTGCAGAAAAGACGTGCGATTCAGGGTCAGATGACGTAAAGACGTCGATTGGATTTTTATTTTGGATCTACTTTTCAACCATGATGCGACATGATGGAGGGACGTCTTTTCAACGGTAATCAGATGTCCAAATGTTTGCTGGGAACCCAAAGGGAAAGAAAAAAAGAAGGTTATATTAAGTTGACTTGTTTACAGTATGTTTGTGTAACTTGTGGAAGAGATTAAAAGTTGGAAGATGGTTTCAGCAGATCAGATGAAAGCCAACAGTGAATTCATAAAGTTGCTTTAATGGTTTTATTACCGTGATTATGTTGCGTTTAGCCAATAGAAAAACATGGACTGTACCCTGAAGAACTATTGTGCAAGTTTCATCCTAATAAAGAAAGAGAAAGTTAGATATCAGTAGGTCTGGCCATCAGAGAGCGCTACACTCCTGTCCTGATTCTTTTGGAGGCACAAATAAAACATTGTGGACTTTGTCCTATCGAAAGGGATAGAAAAGATAACATTGTTAATGGGAGGAGCAGCTACAGTGGAGCTTTGGCTGCAGCAAAAATGGCTGCTGGAAAAGTAGCTGCATATTTTGTTCTTGCAGCTCCATTTGTAGGAGCATCTGGAGGATTGGTCATTGGATGGGAAGCAGCAGCAGATGCTAAATCAGCCTCTGAGGCAATGACAAAAGCAATGGACCGTAACTTTGGCATAGCAAAACATGTGATTAGCAATGTGCAAGAATGTACCACCATTGCATTTAAAGATACTGTAACAAAATGTCCAGTGAGTGTAAAAGCCACCCTGAAGGGATGCAAATCTGAAGCATGGTCAAGCACCTCACACGTCAGTATGAGGACGCCGAAGGTGCCCCTTCATCACTATTCCGACGCAAAAGGAATTCCATTGCTTTCAATGGGTTGCCCTGAGGCGTCATATGAAGACGCTCAAAGCCTCGTAATTACCAATAGATGTCAACGCAATTTTTAAAACCTGGTTTAAGCCTATTATTGCAGTTTTCTTATTTAAAATATGTGTTTTTTATTTTGTTCATGAAAAGCGTCTGTAAACAGGGTCGAGACAACTGTAAATACGACTAAACTTCGGTTAACTTGACTTCCATTCAACAGTGAGTTTAACATCGCTCAGCAATTGGTCAAACTGCATGAGTTCACCGATGAGTTCAACTGTTCTCTATGAGGCGTGCAACAATAAGTGGTACGTTAGGCTTATGCTCCATAATGTTTTTATTTTTATTGGAGATTAGTTGGTGTTGATAAATATGTTATCATTTACTTTATATTTAATGAGTGAAATTATATTTGATTGCACAGTTTAGGGTAATTGTGCCTAATAAAACTTATTAATTCATTTTAATTTAATTTCTTTTTACTTCAAAAAATATTACATCTAAAGTACTAAGTTTAACAAATATTTTTAGCTGATCTTTTTATTATTAAATTATTCATTGAAGTTGGGGTCATTGTATGTCGCAATCTATTTTTTAAATTTTTTTATTCCCAAGGTTCATTGCGATCCCAAGGTCCACTTCGGTTTTCCACTCGGTAAGTAAGAAGTAAATAAAGACGATTTGTTGATTCAGATTAGGAGTTTGTTTAGAACCTTTATAAAAGCAAGGTAACTGACTGCAGACTTGATATAAATATAGCATGTGCTATCTAGCAACTTTATCTATTTACATCCAAGTCAGGCCCGGCGCCAGGATGTCATAACTGAGGGGGCATTTAAATCCCATAGCAGGGCACTAGAACTGTTGACTGATTTTGGTCCCTCTTGTTCCTTTCATTTAGGCTATTTATTCACTTCTTTGCATTACTGCCTAAGTTACTGACTTAAGGCAGTAGTATACTTTTTATAGTAGTAATAATATGCACTGTTTTGCTATTACTGATTTTATCAATGAAGGCAATGCAATGATACCGTTTACAGAAACGCAGACGAATCATGGCTTCAGCACCGAACGTGTGCTCTAAATCATTTTTTATTCTCCTTATTCTTTCCATTTTATTTCAAATAATATAAATAATTAACATTTAATATACACATGCAAGCAAGCGTTCCAGTGTTTCTCAGAAGTTTAAAGGCTACATTGTAACTGCAATTATTTTCCATGCCTTAAAAGAAACAAAAAAGGCAGACATAACAGAAATTCTGCCTGTCTGAGCACATTTTATTCATTGTACAACACAAAACTAACCAAAAACTGCTGAATCTACCATATATATATATATATATATATATATATATATATATATATATATATATATATATATATAATAGGTGGGCATAGATTAATTTTTTTAATCTAGATTAATCTAGATTAATTTTGAAATTAATCTAGATTAATCTAGATTAAAATGGCTCATTTGAATTCTGCCGAAGGCATTCAGAATATGTGTGCTACCCAAATAATGACTAAAAAGTCATAACTGAACTAAACAAAAATGGAATTAAGACGTGGAGTTTGCAGATATCAGTGGCATTATTGAAGTAAACACCACGATCAAACTATTACCGTCATGTAGGACTTTTCGCCATAATTTCCATAATTAGTCGGAAAATAAGTCACCCAAAATTACAGGGAACTCTTACATGAAAGCACATCACGTAAACAACTTAATTATATTATTGTCTATTAAGGCAAATAACTACATTACAGATGTCCATGTAAGCATAATCAGTAGTGTCCAGGGACGGATCTAAAAAAAATATTCATGGGGTGGCATTAAAATTATGAGGGGTGGCAACACTAAAGCAAGCATCCTTGCATGGTTTTTGTGGATTCAAGGAACGCTATTCTTATTCAGTGTATACACTAGGGTGCACATTTTTACATTGTCCTAAAAAATGAAATAAAGGCTGATGTGTGATTGACTTGAACCTGATATCTGGATTGGAAAGTCAGATAAATTAAAGGAGATGGTATGATATGTTTAACTTCTTTTTGCTGAGTTCTATGCAAATCTGTAGCGAGTTTAAGTCTATGCCAAATTTGAATAACAAAGCATGACAAACAATGCAGACTGCATATGGATACAACTTCTCAGTGAATTAAGTTTCCTTAAGTCAAAAACAAATAATACACAACCTACACTATACTGAACAATTTCGATTAGCTAACAAGGTAAGGCTAACAATAAATATAACTGATTCAAAAAAACTTGCTATTTAGTTGTCATATAACTAGCAAACAACTATCTCAGACAACACATAGATTTTTTTTTTTACCTTAATTTGGCATTCATTTTTTAAGTATTAAAGTAATTCAGTACCTGGATTTGTTTCTCAACTTCAGCATATCGATGGACTGGACACGGCCAAATGCGTTGTTGTCACGTGACGCCAGTTATCAAAGGTTTGGACAATCTTGAATATTCAAGCTACTGAACAAGCTACTTTTGAAAATAGTTTACAGTTAAGCTGTTAGTCATTAATATACGCGAGGATATCGGTCAAAAACACTTTTGGTTTGTTAAAAGAGCCTGATTGACGATTGAGTCATTTGCTTGTGTGATGATCTCGCTGCACTAAATGTATTTGATTCACTAAAACGAAGCAGTTCATAAGAGTTGTTTGTTCAGACCACTGACACCATTCATCAAAGGTTCGGACAATCTTGAAGATGCAAGCTACTGAACAACATACTTTTGAAAATAGTTTACAGTTAAGCTGTTAGTCATTAATATACACAAAGATATCAAAATAACTGCTTCGGTTTGTTAAAAGAACCGGATTGAGTCATCTGTGTGTGATGATCTCGCTAGTTGCACTAATTGATTCACTAAAACAAAGCAGTTCATAAGAGTCGTTTGTTCGGACTATGCTTTAATAGAAAGACGAGATTTTGTTCTATTATTTATGGGTTTTAGCGTGGAATAAAGAGCAACAACGGAAACACAGGTGAACAAACCCCGGAGGGTGGTTTAATTGAACAAAGGTAAGATGTAAACAAACTGTTAATTAAAGGTTCGCGAAGTTTCGGTGGTGCGTTGTGCTCACTCTCAGTGTGGATGTGCTCAAGTGCAGAGTTCACGAACTATAATCTGTAGGAGACAGTGGTTTGTGGCCTGCTGAAGGCGCTTGATCACCCGAAGGGATCGCTTGGTTTCTTACTAGCCCAGGTGTCCGTCCTTGCTTTTCGGGGCGACGCTGATAGATGATTGGGACGCTCGTCACACTATACGCTATTTGTATGTCATCAAAATAGAGAGTCGCTGCTGTAAATCGGTTGAGGAAACGCTTTTATTTTAAGAACACTGGGACACTAGTGCTGGGGTGGCAAATGGGGTATAGCTCCGCCCCTGGTAGTGTCTTAGAAGAAAATGAAAGATCCGGCAGAAGGGCATCCTGCTGATTTATTCAAAGGGCACTATTTTGTCAGACGGTTCACCGGTCAGGTATACATCCGCGCTAGTATATCAAGTTGAAAGCTTGCGTAGAATAGACCCAGCTCCCAACCCAACTTTGAGAGTAGATTAACGGCGATATTTTTTTTATCGCGCGATAAGAGTCTCGCGTTAACGCAGCACGTTAACGCCGATAACGGCCCAGCACTAATATATATATATATATATATATATATATATATATATATATATATATATATATATATATATATATATATACACACACACACACACACACACACATATATATATATATATATATATATATATATATATATATATATATATATATATATATATATATATAGTGATATCTGATTGGTCTGATGACATTAAATATAAGAGACAGAAAAAAAATCACTGATGTATTCTGATATCCCAATGCATAAAAGCACAACTCTTAATGATGAAGCCAAGCGTCAGAGAAAGGAAAGGCGCCTCCGCCAGAGGGCGCGCCGAACCAACAGACCAGCTGGAGGAACTTTGGATGACCTCACTTCTCAACTTACACACATGACTCTCAGTGCATGAGCTTGTAGGCATACTAGGCATGTTGATGATAAAAACTACTTAAATGATTCAAGTTTTTGATATACTCGGATGACTATATATCTGTCTGCCCGAAGGATTAACTCATTGACAAGCATGATCTTGAACGTATGAATTAATTAGGTTATATATCTAATATGCTCTGTTTCTACGGACCAGTTTCCCGAGTAGATAACTTGGAAGGTCATCCTTATCTATGCATGAAAAAGTATAAAAGCTGCAATGTTTAAGCCAGCTTTGCGTGTTTCTGACTTCTTTGTATTGAAGTTGGTAGCCTTTTATTCTCAACGGAATATAAAGTAAGGATATTGTTTCTGTTATTTGTATCTTTGTTTATTCTACTTCTTCACTGGATTTAATTTTATTAATAAAAGTGTATTTTATTAATTTTTCTTCACTGGAGTGGACATTGAATTCATTTTCCAGGACCCATCAAGTTACCCTGTGTGGTAAAGTATGAATCTAATTTATTCTTTTTGCAAAACATTATAAAAGATGGTCCTTTAACTAAACTCTAGCTAAGAAATATAGCCAAGAGAGGATTCTGGTTTATCTTTGTTTAATTAGGGTAATTAAATAAAGGTGATCCAGTACAATTTCCATGCACACAAACACACACACTGTGTCGGGAATGCCTGTGCGATCACATCCATCAATGTAGAAAAGTGATGTAAAATGATAATTTTCGTAATTTCAAGAGTTCCCACTTAGATATGCTTAGCATTTAAGCAGGTTTGGCATGCTGTCCCGGGAGAGAACCCTGAGCTCGGAGATACTTGAGCCCAAGGCTCCCGCCCGGTCAATAAGCATATCAGGGGATCCGAGATCAGGTAGGTCTCGAGAGCTCCCCCTAGTAAAGGGAGGAAAAGGAGGAGATGGGGTGGAAGGGGGGATTCTTCCAAACGAAGATAGAGCAGTAGGGAGAAAATGATCCATTTATAGTAAGCTTGCATCACGCTGATTGGACTATACTGATTACAGATGAGAAGCCAGACGTGCTTAATCATATCACGTGCTCCTCTCGAAATTAGTTTGTGAAACTTCACTTCAAGAGTTCCCACTTAGATATGCTTAGCATTTAAGCAGGTTTGGCATGCTGTCCCGGGAGAGAACCCTGAGCTCGGAGATACTTGAGCCCAAGGCTCCCGCCCGGTCAATCAGCATATCAGGGGATCCGAGATCAGGTAGGTCTCGAGAGCTCCCCAAAATGCTATCAACTCGGGACAGCAGCCGTGTATTTCGAAGAAATTCCCCCCAAAAAGCTAGAAGGTTTACTATATCCGGCTGCTGGATATAGTGATTAAGGAAAGGACAGAAACATAGGGAGCTCCTGCGGGAGCAAAGGGTGAAACAGACTCCTGCGGGAGCCCGAGCAGGGGGGGGGGGGGGGGGGGGGGGTGAATGGGGCCAAAAGGGGTGGGTGGGGTTGACTCGTTGGGAGTCCAAAAATGCTCGAGGAACACTCCTGACGGAGATGGAGCTGGGAAGTGACAGCACTATATATAAATATATATGTATATATGAGAGTATATAAATATATATATAATGGGGTAATCTAAGGCCTGGAGGGGGCAAATAAGAAACTTCTGAGAGTCAAATTGGGGTTTAACTCCTGCGGGAGTTAGGGCAGCAATTCCTGTTTTTGCCGTCTCCAGCAAGAATCGTGAAGTGGGATTTGGGCGGTGAAGATTCCTGCTGGAGGGTGAGTGGCGAGTTTTGGCTAGGACTCCTGCGGGAGTCGGTGCTCAAGGAACACTCCTTTTGGAGATAGAGCGGGGAGTGACAGCGCTCTATATAAATATATATCTATAAACGTAAGTCCATAGATGTATAGATATAATGAGTTTAGTTGGCCTGGAAGGGGCGATGAGATGACCCCTGCGGGGGTCGGAGCCCGGGGGACAGGGCTAAGATGGCCAACTCTAACAGGAGTCTGGGACAAGAGGATTTGGACGGTGAAGACTCCTGATAGAGGGTGACGGGCGGGTTAGGTGCTCGAGGAACACTCCATAAGGAGATAGAGCGAGGAGTGACAGCACTATATATAAATATATATTTATATGCTTGCGTATATAGATATATATATATATAAAATAAAATAAAGATTGCTAAGGTTTGGGGGGGGCTGTGAGATGACTCCTGCGGGAGTCGAAGCTCGGGGTAAAACTCCTGCGGGAGTCAGAGCCTTAGGGGGGACAGGGTCCGGCAGGAGTCGGGAAAGGGGAGGGGGCAGTGAAGACTCCTGCGGAAACGGCCGGGGGGGCGGGGTGACAATGGGGGCTTGGAGGACACTCCAGTTAGCTGTGTGACAGGGGGAGAAGGCTGAGTATTACTCAATCTGGAAGGAAGTACAAGAAGAGAAGGTGGCTGGGTCTGGGTAGTTGCTGGTTGACTGCTGGCGAGGGTCATCTGGGTTTCTTTGGGGTGCCTTTGGCTAAGACGTATGTACGTCTTGAAGGGATCGGATTACCACCTTCCCAGAGTCTGGATTTGTTGTTTCTGTGGTGGCTGCCCCTATTCTGAAACAGAGTATATACAGGAATCAGAGAGTGAGTTTCAATACATTGAATACCTTATTCAAGGCTCCTTCCATACATTTTAAAACCTTACAACCACTTCATTCAGAACACTGGCAGGATTTAAAATGTAATTACTGAATTTGATCAAACCTAAAACATTATTCATACACATAATAAATATCTAACATCCTGTGAAAGACTGGAAAGTGAGTCTGGGGAGGGGGGGGGGGGGGTTAGGGGGGGGGAGCCTGAGAGGTGGATAATTGCTTTGAAGTGTCTCTGAATCAGAATCGTGTTACTGGGCGGTTTGTGTCATCTATAAATAAGGAGGGGAGGAGGGGGTGTGCAGAGGGAGATTAAGGCTCGGCTGAGCAGAGGTGCAATGGGTGAGTGTAGCTCGGCAGAGCGTCTCTGCTGTTGCAGAGGTGCAGTGGTATTCAGTATTGGAGAGTTATAAATGCTCCCTCGGGAATGTAAAATATTGTCAGTGATGATATGTAGAGATGAGAGTAAATAAGGGCTCAGCTTGAGTGTCACTGGAGTTGCAGTAGTGCTATGGGTGAGTGTAACTCGGCGGTACGTCTCTGCTGCTGCAGAGGTGCAGTGGGTCAGTATGGAGGCAATGTGTGCTCCAGCAGAATCATTTACTGCTGTATTAGTCCTGGGGGAGTGTGACGATAGTGGTATTGGAAATGTAAATATATATGAGCTTGTTTAGTGTATTGCTGCTGCAGCAATTAAAATCAGGTTGACCCCTAAATGGATCAGAGCTGTGGTGAATGAGAGAGAGAGAATGGGAGTATGGGAAGTTTGGAGAGAAAAATAAAAGAAGAAAAAGAAAGAGCTCCTATGTTAATAAGAGGGGCAATAGGGGGAATGGCAGGGTAGTTCTTATGCCTAGGAATGCATGTTGGTGGAAGTCTGTTGGAGAGGATCAGCTGGGCTTCCCTGAGATGATATTGTTCTCTTGTGGTGTAATAGTGCTGGGGGGGGGGGGGGGTTGTTTGAAATGGGTGTGGGGGGAGGGGATGTCAAAAATGTATATAGGATGTCCTTTGCATAATTGATCTGTTTGCTTTGCGCATTAAAGAAAGATAGAGTTTCTTCACCCTGCAAAGTTAGATCAGCTATGGTGGGGTGGAATATGGGACAACTGAACATCTCAAAAACCAAAAGGCTAGTGTGAACACGGCATCGAGGGTGTGGGCTGTGTAAGTGAAAAATGTATTTGGAATGGATGTGGAGTGTAATAGGTTGGATGAGGGTCTGCTTCTGTAGCCGTTTGTCTGGATCTCTGAAATGAGAAAGCAAGAGAAAATCAGAAATGAAATTTTACAACATGGTACATGTACAGTAGACAATGATTTGTTTTAGCTGATATCCATGCAAGGCATCTTGGTATGGGCATGGGCAACTGTGAATGGAAGCGTCTTTGTTAATGCGTGGTACATTAGCTTTGTTGTCACAATGTGCAGGGATAGTAGAGGTGGGCATTCACCCCCCCCCCCCCCCACAGGATGGCAGATAGATGGAGAGCTAAGGATATGGGGCGTGGCTTGGCTGATGGTCCAGCAAGTACCTCTTGTAGACGGAGGGGGTGAAGTAATTGAGGAGGGGAGTTTAACCCCTTAGTGATTAAAATTTTTTATATACCAATGTATCCAATACAGTCAATGGATAAAACATTCCTCCTCCCATTCATAGCAGTCAGCGGAAAGTTTGTTTCTTTGCAGTTTTTACACCCCAGACTTGCCATTGTGGACTTGCATATGACATTTTGTGTGTAATGACACGGGAGTCATTATGGCGTGTTATAATTGGACTTCTATGCTTGCGTTTTTTTTTTTTTTTTTTTTTTTTTTTTTTTTTTTTTAAATACAAATTTCTATATAAATAAAATTTTATAATAATACTAATAATATATCGACTGCCAATATCAACCCTGAAAATGATGTCACCACTTAGTAAACTGTATGAATGGAATGTTTGTTATGGGATTTACTTTAAATAAATAACATTGCTTTGGAATCTTAACATGATTAGAAATCGCAAGCATATCTGGCCCAATGGATTCACAAAGCCTTGCAATCATTGTGAACTGAGAAAGGCGGGACCATCTCAAGTTTTGGGAAGCTCATTGGATGGTGACACTTCTCCTTCAGCTATTGGCTCAATGTAGTGTCAATCAAGGGTTCAAGAGGTCACAGCGCGCTCCAGCGCTAGGATGAAAACAGAGCATACCATGGATATTTAATCACGAATACATATACTGTGGACTAGCAGATTATTTCCCTGGATCCTTGCAATCAAATTACTTCTGCTGTTAGAATGTTATGTATCAGTGGACATTCGGGAGGTTTGAGAGGTGAGTTCTTGGTTGAATCAATGTAGTCTCTTTTTCAAAGCTTTGCAAATGTTTCAGGGTGTTTGAAGTAAATGGAAAAGAAGATTATATTGACCGCGTTATGGTTAGATAGTGGAAAGCTGGTAGGCCGGCCGGTGTTTTTGCGGGACCTCAGGCTCGCTTGTCATCCTGGCGGGGCTGGATAGTGCTGAGCTGCGGCTGAAGTCGCAGGGAGAGCGGTGCTCTGACTGAAGTTGTTGTTGGTTGGTTCTTCCATCTTGATAGCTAAATGGTACGATGCTGTAAGAGCTTTTGGGAGCATTTGTAGCGGGGAGCATTCTTCCAAACGAAGATAGAGCAGTAGGGAGAAAATGATCCATTTATAGTAAGCTTGCATCACGCTGATTGGACTATACTGATTACAGATGAGAAGCCAGACGTGCTTAATCATATCACGTGCTCCTCTCGAAATTAGTTTGTGAAACTTCACTTAATAAAATATTTGCATACTGACCACCGGGAAAACTCCCAATCATAGATATTTGTATATATGTGTGTATATCTCTGGCTCTGGATGGCCAGTCCAGGGCTATTCAGTTTGTCATGGGGGCCAGTTTATGAAAAGCATCCCAAAATCAGATTTTTGTAGTACGATTATATAGTCTAAAGAATAATCACGGTTATCACGTCTAATGTAAATTTAAGCTTTATATTCGGTAAGTATTTAAATGAACTGTTGTTATCATCTGTGTTCATGCATACATAATCATTATAATAATAATTCATCAAACATATGGTTTACATTGCACTGAAAGCCACGCACAACTCTCAGCTCTACGGCGTGAGACGTTTTCTACTGGGTTCGCCTGTCGGTTGTGTGCGCATATTGGCATATATACTTAGATTTGGAAATAACGAACTTGCGCATGGAAAAGACGCGATATGTGAATGGCCCGCTGCTATAGTTAATTCAGTGTGCGTGCGTATTAGCCTCGGTGTATAAGCTCTGAACTTTAACTAGTGCACAGGTGGCATAACTTTGTTTAGTTGCAGCAGTTTCGTTCTGTGCAACAGAAACGCGGCATTGAGAAGCCTTTACGATTAAGTATCCAAATGTTTTCGGCTGCTCGCACCACTCATTCGCTTAATGTCAGGTGACTCACGCTCTGCGCAGCCTTCAACTGCAGCTCGTGCTGTATTGGACAGACGCACGTCACTTCATAACTATAGCGGCCGTTTTTCGACTGAACTAAATTTATTTTTGATGTCTTGGTCACACTATTTTGAGGGCCGGAACAAATTGCCTCGGGGGCCAAGTTCGGCCCACGGGCTGCCAATTGAATAGCCCTGCACTACACCTTGGCCCCATATTCATTTCAAAGGAGCGCTACCCTGTACCAAAATGTCGGCTCTATTGACACATTCCTTCCAATAGGCAACAACAGCGTATGCAACATCTAATGTAAATATCTATGGCCAATGGTTACAGGCGCGCTCTCAGTAGCGCTAAGCATCACACGAATTCTGTTCTTAAAGCTGTACAGCATATATAAAATCTCAAGGTAATAAAACAATAAATGAAACCAGAATGAATCACTCTTACGGTCATATATCAGTTTAAGTCACAACAGTGTTATTTAAGATAACAAGATAAACTGAATGGCTCTATTTGGAAAGAATGAATCATTTCAGAGTAGCCTAATTGGGATGATTTTGTAGGAGTGCATCTGCATAAAACATAAACAAATTACAAGCGAAACGGAGATGAATAGAGCAAATATACAAATGAAGGAGTCTAAGGCCCCGTTTACACTAATGCGTTTTCGTTTTAAAACGCATAAGTTTTGCTACGGTTAAGCCATCCGTCCACACTACACCGGAGTTTTCGAGCCCCAAAAACGGAGCGTTTTGAAAACGCTGGAGAGGTCGTTTTCATTCTAAAATGCTGCTGCTCCGTCTCAGTGTGGATGGGGGAAAACGGAGACATCTGAAAACAGAGGCGGGGCTGCTGAGATTTGCTACCTGATTGGGGCTTTTGGATCATTGCGTATCCTCCCCTTATTCATCAAGCCCCTATCACATGACTATAACGCTACCGGAAAGACGGCAGACCAGCCTTCACTGTAAACAACAACATGGACACAGAAATGGGAGCGCTGTTTGCACTATTGTCCGTTTCAGGCGCCATTGTGCAGTTAAACTCTGCCTTTTTTACTACAGCAGCTGCATATATTCGCAAGAGGCAAGCTATTGTTCGAGCACTCGCTAATCGCTTGCGTTAATCGTTCAACCAGCGTTTGTTGACCAACAATAACCAAATGCCGAGCGAGACACATGCTTCCTGTTTATACTTGAACGCGCATGCCCAGAGTGCGCGAATGGTCACGTGATATACGTTTTTGGTGGAGTAGTGTGGACGGAGATAAGTTTAGAAACGCTAGATGAAACGCTAGTGTGGACGCGGATCGTTTTTTGATCTAAAACGCAGTTTCAAAATGAAAACGCATTAGTGTACATGGGGCCTAACAGTATGTACAGGTAAAGAAATAAAATAATCAAGCGTACAATAAAGCTATATAAATAATCATATACACTGCAAAAAATACTTCTGGACCTAATATCAAAAAATTCTTAAAGTAAAAAAGTATTGTCTTGTTTTTCGTTTTGAAATAATGTTATGTTGTTTACCCCATTAAAGAAAAACTTTGGCATATTATTTCTGGAAACAATACAATACTTTTTTTTTTCTTTTTTTTTTAGATATTTGGACTAGGAACAAGACAAAAATTCCAAGTAAGAAAAGTTTTTTGTTTTTTTTTGCAGCACACAATTAATCTTAGGGTGACACGGTGGCACAGTGGGTAAAACTGTCGCCTTACAGCAAGAAGGTTGCTGGTTCGAGCCTCAGCTGGGTCAGTTGGCATTTCTGTGGAGTTTGCATGTTCTCCCCGTCTTGGTGTGGGTTTCCTCCGGGTGCTTCGGTTTCCCCCACAAGTCCAAACACATGTGGTATAGGTGAATTGAATAAGCTAAATTGTCCGTTGTGAATGTGTGTATATGGGTGTTTCCCTGTGATGGGAAAACATATGCTGGATAAGTATAAATTTGTTATAAATGCATTGTTTTTTCCCAGTCATATACATTAAATGTTTAAATATCTATTACATATGGTACTGCTTATATTATTTCATCTATACACCAATATGAGTAGTGAATGTGCGTGTCCGTGGGTGGGGCTGTGTCGCTGTGGTAATGTGGGCTGGTGTAGCTACAGTGGCAGGGCTGATTTTTTGTCCCAGTCCGCCCCTGCTGGCCACTTCACTTTCACTTCATCTCAAATATTATCAACACCTCTTATTTCTGTTAGATGTGCAAGCAGGGCGTATGTAAACTGGTCTGGTCATATATTCCCCCTTTTAAAGGTTTAATTACTTTCCCAAATCTAAAAACTTTTTTAGAGCTTCCAGTAATAAAATTAAGAAAAACCAAGATGCTTATCATGGTGACTGGTGTGGGATTAAATGGGTTAAATGGGTCTTGCCTGAATTCACGTGACTGCTGGATGCATGCTGACTCACTGGGATGCTGCAGATGTGCGCACATACTTTTATTTCGAAGGCAAAAACACTTTAGACGAAGGGATTGTGAGTAGCAGCTGCTATTATTCATAACGGATCAATTTCAGAACCAGGCGTTATCAAAATAATCTAGTTCAGTTATTACTGACATTGAGAAGCTCTGATTCCTGCAGCTGCTCTGAGGAAAGAGTCCATCACTAAATCAGAGAGCGGATTTTGGGATCTCTTTTTTTGCAGGTATGAAATTTGTATTTTTTTTAATAATAGTTATTACACTGTAAATATGCTGGGCTGTTTTAACCTAATGTCACATTTGGACAAAGCCAAACAGATTAAAAAGTACAACATAACATTTAACTGAAAATAAATAAATAAATAACCCAACATAGGGTGTGTCCATATTTGACCTACAGTACCACTGGGTTAAAATTCAACTCAGCGTCTTTTTTAGAGTGAAAGGGAGCATGTTTTTAACACTTTACATCTTTTGTTTTAATTCAGCAAATATATATGCAAATATATGTGTGTGTATGTATGTACTGTTGAAGTCATAATTATTAGCCCCCCTGTTTATTTTTTTCCCCAATTTCTGTTTAACTGAGAGAAGATTCATTCAACATTTCTAATCATAATAGTTTTAATAACTCATCTCTAATAACTGATTTATTTTATCTTTGCCATGATGACAGTAAATAATATTTGACTAGATATTTTTCAAGACACTTCTATACAGCTTAAAGTGACATTTAAAGGCTTAACTACGTTAATTAGGTTAACTAGGCAGGTTAGGGTAATTGGGCAAGATATTGTATATCGATAGTCTGTTCTGTAGACAGTCGGAAAAAAATTAGCTTAAAGGGGCTAATAATTTTGACCTTAAAACGTCTTTTAAAATTTTTAAAAACTGCTTCTATTCTAGCCAAAATAAAACAAATAAGACTTTTTCCAGAAGAAAAAATATCAGAAATACTGTGAAAATTTCCTTGCTCTGTTAAACATCATTTGGGAAATATTTATGAAAAAAAAAAATCAATGGGGGCTAATAATTCTGACTTCAACTGTATGACTGGAACAAAACAACCCGTTTATAACAAATTTACACAAGCAGTAAAAACTAAATAAAAATCTGTGAATCTTGTAGAGTCCGTGTGCTGTCTGTTTATGCCGTTTGTCTGCTATTACTTATGATAGGAGTAACCTGTGAATGTGTATCACACACACACACACACACACACACACACACACACACACACACACACACACACACACACACACACCTTTACACACAAATAGAGATGCAGCACTAGCAACACTTCAGCATACTTTCAAGAACTCACACTTAGATAATGCTCAACTGAGACAGCAAGTTTGGCATGCTGTCCCGGGAGAGAACCCTGAGCTCGGACATAGATGAGCCCAAGGTTCCCACCTGGTCAATGAGCGTTAGGAGGGGTACGAGATCAGGTGTTTCTCGAGTGCCCTCTTAAACTCAGGCTAATATCTGATAGATTATGTTTGTATGCGTTAAGTGCTTATGACTGTATTACAATGCATGTTTTTTAGACTGTGGGAGGAAACCGCGAACAAACGGAAAACGCGAACACGGGGAGAACGTGCAAACTCCGGCGCAGGGAGTGCCGACTGGCTCTATTATAATTTGAACCTGTGGCCTTCTTACTGCTAGGCATTGGTGCCAGTTACCGTGTTGCCCGATCATGGAAGAGGAGGAGGGAAGGATAGTGGGAGGGGGGAGGGTTTTCCAAAAACGAAGATATTGAATGGAGTTTAGGAAGGGTATTTATAGTAGTTTTAGAATGATCTGATAGGCTAGCTAATGATTAGTGATGAGGATCAGCTGTAGTCGATCATATCACGTGCTCCTCTCGAAATTAGTCTGTGAAACTTCACTTAATTCACAAATAACTCTACATGTCATTCTCTGCAGTGTTGTTCTTTATTGCCACTGTCTGTGTGTTGGCTTCTACTTGTTTCTTGGCATTGTCTGTCTGATTCTACATCTTGTCATCCATTTTAACTCTAACTCTGCAATTTTAATATGTGTGTATGGCTGTCAGAGATCATACTTGTCCCTTACTCTTGCCTGACTGTGGCCATGCTTCTTGCTGGTCTCTGCGGTCACTGTGAGTGCCATATCTGGATCACTGCTTATGCTAGGCTTTGCCTCTGTTTTGAATAAATATGTGCTTATGAAAAAATGATAGGTGACCTAATGAATAAATATTAATAATTATGACCTAACGTACAGCTCAGTTCAAATATAACTATGTAGACATAATTACAATTATTGTCATGTGTTCACCTCTACTTTAAAGTTAATTACAAACCCAAAGTACAGTGTGTAACTCCAAAAAAACAAACAAAAAGTGCTCTGGGGTCGCTCAAATAATGTGTTGATGCTCTTTGGGCAAGGGATTCATCAGAACAAGCAATAAAAATCAGTCCAAGGCACTCGAAAGATGTGGAAGAAATATTAAAAAGCCTTTATTCACATGGCTAGTCGTTTTGGCAGAGAGCTGTACCTGTACCTGGGTAACAGTACCTGATCACTGTTACCCTGATGAAGGCAGCTCTCTGCCGAAACGCATAGGTTTTTAAAAGATTAGCCATGTGAATAAAGGCTTTTTAATATTTCTTCCACATCTTTCGAGTGCCGTGGACTGATGTTTGTTGCTTGTTACAGTGTGTAATGGTTTTGTTTTTCCTACCTCTCCCATACTCCTCCCTGTCTCTGCTGTAGCATCCTCTCTCACAGCACTGGTATTGGCAGAGCAGTCTCTGGCTGCACTGATTCCAGCAACAGCCTAGTTAATAAACACATTATAGGATGTAAAGATTGCAGCAAAATGCTTTCTAACTGACTGCTCTCAGCATTGGATTACACATTAATACAATTAAGTAATAACAGTAGCACAAAAAGGAATAGAATATATAGCAAACAAGCAGCTTTATGTGTGTGTGTGTGTACCAGCAGATTTGGACATTTCTTGAATCCTTCATGATATATAGTTATGTGTGAATTAAAGTATGCTGAAGTGTTGCTAGTGCTGCATCTCCATTTGTGTGTAAAGGTGTGTACGTGTGTGTGTGTGATACACATTCACAGGTTTCTCCTATCGTAAGGGTTAATTTATCATTAATTAGAGGTTATAGCTATAGGTTTTTTTGCATGTTAGACTATATTGCTTGTAGCATAAATTTCATGTTATCTGCTGGTAATGATATTTTAAAATGTGAGTTCTACGCTGAGCTTTCAACTGTTAAACACAGCGTGAATGGTGTCAACATTTCTTAGTATATTTTAGTATAAGGACTTAGAAGTATATTTCCTGTTTTCTTCTTACCTCCTCTACCGCGCTACTGTCCTCCGATGCAGCAGCCCAATTTAAACCTTTCGAGAAGATTTCAGATAATGTTATGCATTTGGCAGAGTCTGATTTTAGAGCACTTCTTTTGCCTTCTCTTAGCTTTTCCTGACCGCCTTTCCTTTTTTACGGTCCACCTCTGACTATTAGCTTGTGTTGCTCTTACTGTTTATTTGACATTCTTGCCAGATTTTGATTACGTCTGCGTAACCTCTGACTGGGTCGGCCCATCTCCAAACCAACCGGCCATCGCCGATTAAGTTAAATGCTTAACATTTATTATTACTATTATTATCATCATCATCACCATCATATGTTCACATCTGGCAAGAGATAAAATCTGCCTGCATGTAAAAACAATTAAAAAATAAAAATAAATAAATAAAAATGTAAATAAATGTTTTTAAATGCTCCGGCCCTTCTGGCATTTCGTCACCTTGGAATTCTAATGTTCTGTCTGCGCTCTGGATGAGTTTGAGATATTGAGCTTCAAAGTTTTTGCATTCCATAGCAAACAGTGTGAGTGTAGCATTTGTGTTTTAAATAAAACATCTTAAAATGTAAACAACTTATAAAAAAACATCCCAAAATGTAAATAAGTTATCATTTAATAAGAATCTGTCAATGACTCAATTTTGACAAAAATGTCAGACAGAACCTTTTAATTCTAAGGTGACGATTTGCTACAATTGCCAGATGGCCAATCTGCCCCTGTTTTGCGCCATGCGCTTTAGCCTAGAATAGATTGTTAAATTAGAGCCCCTGGTTTTAGACCACAATAATTCATTGGTATGGTGTAGTATTTTGTATTTCAGACACATACTAAGTAAACATATTTTACAGTGACATAAGTAAACATAAGTTGAGCATAATGTATACTTCTATATGAATGGATTTAAAACCTTTGTTCTACTCTGCTCCCATTGTGCCAGTGGAAACACTATTAGGCTCGATAATCAGGCATTTCTGCTTCAGTTAATGTCGTCAATCTGACAATCTGCATGTGTGTCGAGCTGTCGGAGGGGTCGGGTGGAAAAAATCCTATCCAATAATTTGAGTTTGGACTGCAATACCTAAATCAATCACTAGGGCTGCGTCCGAAACCGCATACTTCCATACTATACAGTACGCTAAAATCAGTATGCGAGCCGAGTAGTATGTCCAAATTCATAGAATTTGAAAATCAGTATGCGAGAAGTACCCGGATGACTTACTACTTCCGGCGAGATTCTGAAGTGCGCATTCCATGCACGCTGCGCTATCCCATGATGCCCCGCGAGAGAATTCATGAATGGAAGTAAAGCGACGCAACTGACGCAGGTAGGTCACGTGACCATGACAAAATGGCGGATGTAGTACGTCCGAATTCCATTCATACTTCTTACATTAATACTGTATAGAACGTACTTTTCTAACGGTCGAGTAGTACGTTTACCTACTGAGTAGTAGGCGGTTTCGAACGCAGCCTAGGTATCCTACATAGAGCACCTTTCAGGACAAATTTGTGTGTGTGATTATTTCGATGATGCACTGTTCCCCCATGTTTCCCCACTTCTGTGTGTATTTTACTTGAACATACAAATGAAAAATGTGATTTATTTTTTTTCTTACAGAGATATCAACAGACAAGAACAATGGGACGTAAGTTAAACCAAGAGACAATGCATTTAAATCAATGCACGATGAATACAGTATGGCCAAAACCTGAATGCTTCAAATAGAATTAATGAATTGCATTTTAATTTATGTTGATCTTAGAAATCCAGTGAATAGTATAAATTATTATTTTTTTCTCAGACGGCCATTCTCTTCAGGAGAGAAGGATCATCCTTATTGGAACAAACAAAGATGGCAAGAGCAGCGCAAGGAATACAATTGAAAATCAGGCTAGAGAATTGGCTCAATGTGACCCTCATTTCCCGAGACCCAGAAACCTCACAGTTATTGACACACCTGATTTCTTAGACACAGATGATGATGTGAAGACTAAATCAGCGATCATCCAGTCTCTGGTCGACAGCGCTGAAGGTGTTGATGGCATTGTCATTGTTTTAAAGGTTCAATCTAATGTAAAACATGAAAGCAAGTTTGTGCAGCAAATTCTGAACACGCTGAAAGAGGATGTCCTGAAACACACAGTGATCTTATTCACTTTTGGAGAAGAGCTAAAGGGCGAGGAGATTGAAGAATATGTGAATATCAATTCACAAGTGCAGGAGCTTGTAGATAAATGTGGAGGTCGCTATCACATCATTAACAGCAACCACTGGAATCACGGTAGCAACCGAGAGCAGGTGAGAAATCTGCTGGATACCATTGACAAGATGGTGAAAGAGAACGGCTCCTACACCAATATGCATAATAAAACTGCGGAGAGGGTTGCAGGAACAGCAACAGGGGGACTGACAGCAACAGCTGGAGGAAAAGCAACAGCTGGAGGAAAAGCAACAGATGGAGGAGGAGCAGCTGCAGCAGCAGGGGGAGCAACAGCTGGAGGAGGAGCAACAGCAGCAAGGGGAGCAACAGCTGGAGGAGGAAGAGCAACAGCTGGAGGAGGAGGAGCAACAGATGGAGAAGGAGCAGCAGCAGCAGGGGGAGCAACAGCTGGAGGAGGAGGAGCAACAGATGGAGAAGGAGCTGCAGCAGCAGCAGGGGGAGCAACAGCTGGAGGAAACAGCTGGTTCTAGGCAGAGATGGGAAGTAACAAAGTACAAATACTTCGTTACTGTACTTAAGTAGTTTTTTCGGGTATCAGTACTTTACTCCACTACTTATTTTTTTGACAACTTTTTACTTTTACTTCTTACATTTTTACACAAATATCTGTACTTTCTACTTCTTACATTTTTAACCATGGTCGTTACTTTCGTTTTCATGTGTCAGATGGCGCGATCTATATTATTACTTGTCATAGCACAACATGAACGCAGTTCTATTTTTCCTCATTGCGCGCCTGCATATTGCAGCGCGCGGCTATTTCAAGGCTATAGCGCACCGTACATGGGCTAGTTCATGAAGGTTACTATGAGAAAGGCTAGGATCACTACGTAGATGTGACAGAGGGAGTCGGCGAATTTAACATGACTGATGCTGCCCTGTTTACACGGTAATAAGACACCTTTTGCTCGTTCGGATCACAGGTAAACGAGACACATTCCCGTCAAAAACATGCCGTTTAAATGCTTAAGCCTTTTGTCCACTTCCGATCATACTGCATGGGCTTCTCTGGTCTTTCTAATCTAATATCGTGAAAAATAGTGCTTTTTGTAAAGATTAGTACATTTAGGACTGAAACAATCAAATACTTTATAAAAAATGTATTAATGGCGGTTTATTTCCTTTATTTCTGGTGAGTTCATATCTCCTAATACAGAATTTATGCTGTTTTTCAGTTTTTATTGATTTTTTTAATTGACTATATGATTTTACATATTGGCCTATACTGTTGTCTTCAATTAATAATTTTAACAAATATTTTACAACAACAAAAGTAGCTATACTGGGCAATTTATGAATAAAAATATAATGCAAAAGATCCTGAATTTATCATGTGTAAAACGATCATGCACATGTCTTGTAGATTGTAGTCATGCCTTAGTATGTTGCTTTTAGCATAGAACAAATGTAGTACAGTTTGTCTCAGTCACTTTGGCACATTTCTCAGATCAGAATTGTAGGCCTAAGTGCATTTCTCAAAACAACACGTATAAATAGCAAAACACCATGGATTACCTGCAAAAGCCAGTCTCCTGCTCAAAACCCTTCAGTTCATCTCTCTAAACTAAATTTCTGTGTCAGTGAACATGTCAGTGGCGTCAGAATGACATGTCCTTGTGTCATTGTGTATGAATAAGACTCAAATTACTTAGTAGTCATGTTGTCAATAACAGTGTTCTCTGGAGGGCTGTTCTGGTGTAAACTATGGTGATATTCTTGCTGTTTGTACTGTAATTATTTGCCAGATCATTTCATTCTGATACAGAAAGGAAAAGAGAGCACTGCATATCACAAATACAACACAAAAGTAAAAATGTGAACAGGACAACCTCCTTTTAGACCTTCATTAGAAAAAGTCAAGATTCACCTGGGAGAAATGTAAAAAATGCATTATGACTAAATATTAAGACAACTTGTTCAGGCATTTGAACGATTAAATGTTGTGGGGGTGAGTCTATTCAACAGAGATAAAATAATACATGTTGATCAACATGACATGAGCAACTGATAACATAGGAAACATCAGAGAATTGCACATAATCATTTGCATGGATGAACAAAAGCATTTGCAGCTTGTTCATAAAGAGAAACTGCTTTTCTGATGTGCACAAGTGACACGATGATGATCTGAAGATTGAACAGTGGGTTTAGAGAATTTCAATTCTGATCTGAGAAATGGAGCAAAGGGACTGAGAAAAACTGTAACAGAATTAATGTTTATTCATTAAATAAAATAACCACAATACCTGAAAAAACACTGAAATAGCGGGTTATATATGAGAGCTGCTCTTTGAAGAGAATAAAGCAGCTTTAGCCTAATGCAAAACAATAGTTTGCAGTCAAATAATATAAGTATTTATTTTAGCAAAAGAAAAAAAATCAATATATTTCGGACAGAATTGAGTGTAAAATGTAAGACATTATTTATAAAGACAGACAGAGTGTATCAACATGAATGGCAGCTGTTGTTTTTGATTAGTTTGATACATGGGCCGACTTTTTAAGCTATGTTGTTCATCTATATTACAGGGTGTGATGCTGCTTGGCTACTATCATAAAATTTTACAAACATTTTACATAAAAACTGGAAATGTAAGTTATTTTATCTTAATGCATCAATAGGATGTGAGGTCTAGTTACCTACCTATCTCACTCACTATCCTTCAGCTTAGTCCCTGATTTATCAGGGGTCACCACAGCAGAATGAACCGCCAATTATTCCAGAATTTGTTTTACGCAGCGGATACCTTTCCAGCTGCATCCCAGTACTGGGAAACACCCATACACATACACACTTATAAACTACTGCAAATGTACTTGAATTATTATTCGCCTATACCGCATGTCTTTGGACCGTGTTTGAAACGGGTACTTTTTACTTTTTTACTTTTGTACATTTTTCAGGCGGTACTTCTTTACTTTTACTGAAGTACAAAAGTGTAGTCAGTATTCTACTTTTACCAGAGTCGCTTTAAACATGAGTATCTGTACTTCTACTTAAGTAAAGGATGTGTGCACTTTTGCCATCTCTGGTTGTAGGATGAAAACGATCACAGTCCACACTGGCGTTTCACCCAGCGTTTCTGAACAAGTGTCCACACCACTGAAAACGCACATCACATGACCACACACACTCTGGCATGCGATGCAGCGTATGTGGACGTCTGAGCTCCAGGCGGTCATCTACCCAGATGAGAGTTGTGCGCGTCAGACTGTTCATCAAGGATCTACCGCTGGATTTAATCTCACTATATTTGTTAACGGGATATTTCATTCCTCTTGTCTATATCTATTCATGACATATTCCCCGACTTTGGTCTTTTGAATCTATTACTTGTTCTCAGGTAACGTACGTCTGAGCACAAAGATAAAGTCTATTAATTAAATGTAACCACGTACACTGATTCTGCACATCTGACTGATTGCCTTTATGTCCTATATTGTATAAACTTATTGTACGTTATACTCTTATAATGGCCATTATTGATTATTAAAACTAATATTCAGCAAAAGAGACGGGGTATGTTTCATATGTTAAATGAGAATGATAGGAGTGTCTGTTAAGTTAATATCAAAATGAAAATAAACAGTTGCTTATATCATGTTTTTATTTTATTGCTAAGAAAGTGAAACAGCGTAGCCAGGGTGATGTGAATGATGTTATAAAGTACACTGTTCCCTTTGAAGATTTACCCGGTCCCGATGTGTTCTCGGGAGTTTGTTTTTCATATCAAACTTGCAAAGTCTGAACTTACAAGGAGAGGAGGCAAGACTGAACTGTGTGTAGGCTACGTAATATTGAGCAAAAAGCCCCAATCTGATGTCTGCATCCATGCCTCTGTATTCAGATGTCTCCATTTTCCCCCATCCACACTAACATGGAGTAGCAGCGTTTTAGAAGGAAAATGGCCTTTTCAAAAAGTTCAAAAACTCCGCCATAACCGCAGCAACACTAATGCGTTTTCAAACTAAAATGTATTAGTGTAAACGGGGCCTGAAGTAACATCAAAGGAAACAGGAGCAATGGCTGGAGCTGTAAGAGTAGCTGAAGTCAGAATTATATATATATAAATAAATAAATAAATACATATATACAGTATATATACACATACATACACGCACACAGTTGAAGTCAGAATTATTAGACCCAGCTTATGTACAATTAGTTTACAATAATAGGCAGTTTATAATAACAGATGTTTTCGACTGTTTTTTTATTATATTTTATGCAGTCATGCACATGTTTTGATGGCTAACACAAAAGTTGCAGACACCTTTACAAATATCAAAATGCTTTTTTAATGCCGATTAAGAAACTTGAATAGCCTGGGCTACTACAGTAAAGAAAACCAAATCAGCCAGAGATCAGTTATCAAGATTAACAGATCCAGGATCTGTCAAATTGTCTTAGATCATTTAAGCGAGCTACGAAGAATGAACCCCTGGGCTCAGAAAGTTCTCAAAATATAATGTTATCCTACATATTTTTAAAGGTAAGTTAAGTTGTGGGTTATATACTGTAGGTGGCTGTTGAATGCAGAGCTTCTCTATAAAAAAGGTGAAAAAACACCTGCAAGTTCTGATCAAACCTCAGCCAGGCGAGGAAAAGGAATACAAAAGTAACTCAAAAGTAGTATAACGCATTACTTTCCATAAAAAGTAACTAAGTAACCCAATTAGTTACTTTTTTGGGGGAGTAACTCAATATTGTAATGCACTACTTTCAAAAGTAACTTTCCCCAACACGCTTTGTAACTTCCTAAGTGTTGAGTTTGTTGTGGATTAATAAGGGTTCAGCATCAGTTTGTTGACTGTGTCCAGCAGATGACGCCCATACAACGTGTGAATTAACCATCTGTTCCATATTCTACAGTAGCCTACAAAAAAAAGTACACTTCAGTGAACACTTTCATCCCCACTCAACCCACATGTAAAATAAATAATTTAATAAAAGCAACAACAACAACAACAATATTAATAGTAATTGCTAAGGGCGTAGTCTCAGTAATTGCTGAGATTTTATATCTGGCCCATGAAACAGTTATTAACATCTGGGCCAAATACTACATTTTACATCTGGCCCACATATCAATTATTAACATCTGGGCCACATATCAATTATTAACATCTGGGCCACATACTACATTTTACATCTGGCCCACATATCAATTATTAACATCTGGGCAAAATACTACAATTTACATCTGGCCCAAGTTTTTTGTGCCGCCTTAAAGACGATGCCACCTCTGCCAATACCAGGGCTATGTTCGGCCCACATGCTGTTTGCCAGTGCCGGATGAGTGCCTGCTGTGCCAGATTTATGCCAAATCTGGGCCAGAATTCTTTGCTACCTGGGTGTCTTGTATATAATGAATCTTATATATATTGTATATATATATATATATATATATATATATATATATATATATATATATATATATATATATATATATATATAATATATATATATATATATATATATATATATATATATACACACACACACACACACACACACACACACACACACACACACACACACACACACACACACACACACCACACACACACCACACACACACACATAAACAGTTGAAGTCAGAATTATTAACTCCTGTTTATTGGTTTCCCCAATTTCTGTTTATTGGAGAGAAGATTTCTTCAACACATTTCTAATCATAATAGTCTTAATAACTCATCTCTAATAACTGATTTATTTTATCTTTGTCATGATGACAGTAAATAATATTTGACTAGATATTCTTCAAGACACTTCTATACAGCTTAAAGTGACATTTAAAGGCTTAACTAGGTTAATTAGGTTAACTAGGCAGGTTAGGGTAATTAGGCAAGTTATTGTATAATGATGGCTTGTTCAGATCGAACTATCAGTTTTTTTTTTGCTTAATAACATATAATACAAGCTTAATAAAATTTTGCTTTATTAAGCTAATAAAGTTGACCTTAATTTTTTTGTCAAAATTAAAACTGCTTTTATTCTAGCCGAAATAAAACCAATGAGATTTTTCTCCAGAAGAAAAAAATATCAGACATACTGTGAATATTTCCTTGCTCTGTTAAAAATCAATTGGGAAATATTTAAAGAGCCCCTATTATGGGTTTTTGAGAATGACCTTCCATGTAGTGTGTAACAGCTCTAAGTGAAGTGAAATATCCAGCTGAGGCTTAAATCTGAAAGTGGACAGGGTTCAAAACTATTGATTCATTTATAAAAGAGTCGACTCAAAGTGGTTTAAATGAATAGTCTCGATAACAAGTCTTTAGCCGTTTCGGCGTGACGTGGATACAAAACTTAAGCCCCGTCCAATTGTTGCAAGTGCAAACCCGGGATAATTTAAACCTGCTGAACGATTCATATGGGAGTCGCTGGAATAATTAGGTAAAAGTAAATGCATATTATAAGACAATGAAAGTGCTTTTTGACCTTGCATGCAGATCAGTATGTTGTTGGAGACCTTTAAAACTGAAATTTGACCCTTTTAAATGTATATGTAATGCTCTTTAAAAAATAAATTCAACGGGGGGCTAATAATTCTGACTTCAACTGTATATATACAGTTTTACAATTTTACAGTTATACAATTATTTGCCCCCCCCCGTTTATTTTTTTTCCCCAATTTCTGTTTAATGGAGAGAAGATTTCTTCAACACATTTCTAATCATAATAGTTTTAATAACTCATCTCTAATAACTGATTTATTTTATCTTTGTCATGATGACAGTAAATAATATTTGACTAGATATTTTTCAAGACACTTCTATACAGCTTAAAGTGACATTTAAAGGCTTAACTAGGTTAATTAGGGTAACTAGGCAGGTTAGGGTAATTAGGCAAGTTATTGTATAACAGTGGTTTGTTCTGTAGACTAATCAAAAAAAATATAGCTTAAAGGGGCTAATAATATTGACCTTAAAATGGTGTTTAAAAAAATAATAAATGCTTTTATTCTAGCCGAAATAAAACAAATGTCATGCTGGTAGACAAGGAAGACAGAGATGGTTATCTTCTCACAATGTTTGTTAAAAGGCAAGTTCAAATATCACACAGGATATAGCAGGCAGTTGAGTGTGTGCTAGCGGTCTCTGCTCACTGTACTGGGGTGTCAACAATGGGTGTTAGTCCACTCACTAGTGGTAGCTCGATGTAAACACAGTAAGTGAGCATTAAAGCAACACACAGTTCATCAAGGGGATAGGGGATATTGGAGGAGACACAACACAAGTATAAGCCGTCCTATTCACAATGAGAAGGATTGAGGAGCATAGCAAACAATCTTCCGTTGGAGAGGATAAGGCACACAGTTCATGTGAGTGAATACAGATCTTCTAGTCAATGCCAGATAAGTAATGTCACTTCCCTTTATCAGTGCGAGGAACTCGAAGACTCAGAAGGAACATCCATGGAAGAAGAGGAGAAGATGTAGGAGCTTGGAGGAAGACAACCATCAGACTTCAATACCGGCCGAGGAATGAACGGATAGGGTGAGTTTATATAGTGTCCATAACGAGGGGGAGACAGGTGCAGATCATTAGAACTCAGGTGAGGGTTCACGGGATTGGATGGATATGGTTTGAGGTGGTGAATGATGATTGGGCGAGCAGGAACGAGCCGGGGATGTGACAACAAATAAGACTCTCCAGAAGAAAACATATTATCAGACATACTGTGAAAATTTCCTTGCTCTGTTAAACATCATTTGGGAAACATAAAAAAAAAAAAAAAAAAAAAGAAGAATTCAAAGGGGGGCTAATAATTCTGACTTCAACTGTATATATACACACATGCCCGTAGCCAGGGGGGGTTCGGGTGGTTCGAACAAACCACCCCCCACAGCCAATAGGTCCAGAATTTGTCCTTTTAATTATTTTATGTAATTTAATATAATAGAATATATTTATATTGAATATATATTGTAATAAAGTGTCATTTTAAATAACTATGGTCAGTAATTCGAATCCCATGGAGCCTCAAAGCCACAATAATGTGACGAGAGTCACGTGACATAACCCACTGAGTGGTAACATTTCAATCTTTGATGCGACATCCTTACTGAGTAACGCTCTGGGTCGAAAAGAGCAAGAGAGGCAGAAAAGGCAGGCAGCGGCGTCATTATTGCAAGATATTGAACATATGTTCAAAAAGACTGCCAAACAGGGTAAGGCTAAAGTTACTTACATCCTAACAGATGAAAAGCTGTCCCTATCCATGAGGTTCTAGGCTAACTGGCCGCATTAGCCGGGACGTCCTGTACATTTATTGACTTGTCCAGTACATGACCTCCCTTTCTTTATTGTTGCCATTATTTTTTTTAAATAACTGTCTGACGAAGGCTTTAATGGCAAGCGGAGTCCTCAGCCGTCAGATGTTACGTCACAGCAAAAGGTGCTAATTCCGTCACGTCTGGTAAATTGAGTGTGTGTGTGTGTGTGAATGTGTGTATATGGGTGTCTCCCAGTGATGGGTTGCAGCTGGAAAGGCAAAACATATGCTGGATAAGTTGGCGGTTCATTCTACTGTGGCGACCCCAGATTAATAAAGCGACTAAGCTGAAAAGAAAATGAATGAAAGTATAAATTTGTTATAAATGCATTGTTTTTTCCCAGTCACATACATTAAATGTTTAAATATCTATTACATATGGTACTGCTTATATTATTTCATCTGTACACCAATATAAGTAGTGAATGTGCGTGTGCGTGGGTGGGGCTGTGTTGCTGTGGTAATGTGGGCTGGTGTAGCTACAGTGGCAGGGCTGATTTTTTGTCCCAGTCCGCCCCTGCTGGCCACTTCACTTTATCTCAAATATTATCAACACCTCTTATTTTTGTTAGATGTGCAAGCAGGGCGTATGTAAACTGGTCTGGTCAAATATTCCCCCTTTTAAAGGTTTAATTACTTTATCAAAGCTAACAACTTTTTTTAGAGCTTCCAGTAATAAAATTAAGAAAAACCGAGACGCTTACAATGGCGACTGGTGTGGGATTAAATGGGTTAAATGGGTCTTGCCTGAATTCACGTGACTGCTGGATGCATGCTGACTCACTGGGATGCTGCAGATGTGCACACATACTTTTATTTCGAAGGCAAAATCACTTTAGACGAAGTGATTGTGAGTAGCAGCTGCTATTATTCATAACGGATCAATTTCAGAACCAGGCGTTATCAAAATAATCTAGTTCAGTTATTACTGACATTGAGAAGCTCTGATTCCTACAGCTGCTCTGAGGAAAGAGTCCATCACTAAATCAGAGAGCGGATTTTGGGATCTCTTTTTTTGCAGGTATGAAATTTGTATTTTTTTTTTTAATAATAGTTATTACACTGTAAATATGCTGGGCTGTTTTAACCTAACATCACATTTGGACAAACCAGACGGATTAAAAAGTATAACATAACATTTAACTGAAAATAAATAAATAAATAACCCAACATAGGGTGTGTCCATATTTGACCTACAGTACCACTGGGTTAAAATTCAACTCAGCGTCTTTTTTAGAGTGAAAGGGAGCATGTTTATAACACTTTACATCTTTTGTTTTAATTCAGATATAATGTAATATAAAATATATATGTGTGTGTATGTATGTAGAGTTGTAGTCAGAATTATTAGCCCCCCTGAATTATTAGCCCCCGTTTATTTTCTGTTTAACAGAGAGAAGATTTCTTCAACACATTTCTAATCATAATAGTTTTAATAACTCATCTCTAATTACTGATTTATTTTATCTTTGCCATAATGACAGTAAATAATATTTGAGTAGATATTCTTCAAGACACTTCTATACAGCTTAAAGTGACATTTAAAGGCTTAACTAGGTTAACTAGGCAGGTTAGGGTAATTAGGCAAGTTATTGTATATCGATGGTTTGTTCTGTAGACAGTCGGAAAAAAAATATAGCTTAAAGGGGCTAATAATATTGACCTTAAAATGGCTTTTAAAAAATTAAAAACTGCTTTTATTCTAGCCAAAATAAAACAAATAAGACTTTCTCCAGAAGAAAAAATATTATCAGACATACTGTGAAAATTTCTTTGCTCTGTTAAACATCATTTGGGAAATATTTAAAAAAGAAAAGGAAATTCAAAACTGGGTTAATAATTCTGACTTCAACTGTACGTGACTGGAACAAAAACAACCCGTTTATAACAAATTTACACAAGCAGTAAAAACTAAATACAAAAAAATCTGTGAATCTTGTAGAGTCCGTGTGCTGTCTGCTGTCCGTTTGTCTGCTATTACTTATAATAGCAGTCAGGGCCGTGCACAGGGGGGTGGCCCGGTGGCTAGAGCCACTGCCCCTCTGCCCTCCTTGGCTGAGGTGCCCCTCTCACCTCTCAGAGTCAGCCCCCAAACCCCCCGGCTCTTCACTTTGCGAACCCCGCCCTTACATTCATGATTTTAACGACATCTCCCCCTATCCCGCTCTTCACTTCACGATCGCACCCCCCCCCCCCCCCCCCCACCCAGTCTTCACTTCGCGATTGTCCAATGCCCTTACAACACCCTGTCCCACCCCAGCTCGTTAAGCACCTGCCCCTATAAGGGTCTGTGCACGACCCTGATAGGAGTAACCTGTGAATGTGTATCACACACACACACACCTTTTCACACAAACAGAGATGCAGCACTAGCAACACTTCAGCATACTTTAATTCACAAATAACTCTACATGTCATTCTCTGCAGTGTTGTTCTTTATTGCCACTGTCTGTGTGTTGGCTTCTACTTGTTTCTTGACATTGTCTGTCTGATTCTACATCTTGTCATCCATTTAAACTCTAACTCTGCAATTTTAATATGTGTGTATGGCTGTCAGAGATTATACTTGTCCCTCACTCTTGCCTGACTGTGTCCATGCTTCTTGCTGGTCTCTGCGGTCACTGTGAGTGCCATATCTGAATCACTGCTTATGCTAGGCTTTGCCTCTGTTTTGAATAAATATGTGCTTATGAAAAAATGATAGGTGACCTAATGAATAAATATTAATAATTATGACCTAACGTACAGCTCAGTTCAAATGTAACTATGTAGACATAATTACAATTATTGTCATGTGTTCACCTCTACTTTAAAGTTAATTACAAACCCAAAGTACAGTGTGTAACTCCAAAAAAACAAACAAAAAGTGCTCTGGGGTCGCTCCAATAATGTGTTGATGCTCTTTGGACAAGGGATTCATCAGAACAAGCAATACAAATTAGTCCACGGCACTCGAAAGATGTGGAAGAAATATTAAAAAGCCTTTATTCACATGGCTAGTCGTTTTGGCAGAGAGCTGTACCTGTACCTGGGTAACAGTACCTGATCACTGTTACCCTGATGAAGGCAGCTCTCTGCCGAAACGCATAGGTTTTTAAAAGATTAGCCATGTGAATAAAGGCTTTTTAATATCTCTTCCACATCTTTCGAGTGCCTTGGACTGATGTTTGTTGCTTGTTACAGTGTGTAACGGTTTTGTTTTTCCTACCTCTCCCATACTCCTCCCTGTCTCTGCTGTAGCATCCTCTCTCACAGCACTGGTGTTGGCAGAGCAGTCTCTGGCTCCACTGATTCCAGCAACAGCCTAGTTAATAAACACATTATAGGATGTAAAGATTGCAGCAAAATGCTTTCTAACTGACTGCTCTCAGCATTGGATTACACATTAATACAATTAAGTAATAACAGTAGCACAAAAAGTAATAGAATATATAGCAAACAAGCAGCTTTATGTGTGTGTGTGTACCAGCAGATTTGGACATTTCTTGAATCCTTCATAATATATAGTTATGTGTGAATTAAAGTATGCTGAAGTGTTGCTAGTGCTGCATCTCCATTTGTGTGTAAAGGTGTGTACGTGTGTGTGTGTGTGTGTGTGTGTGTGTGATACTCATTCACAGGTTTCTCCTATCGTAAGGGTTAATTTATCATTAATTAGAGGTTATAGCTATAGGTTCTTTTGCATGTTAGACTATATTGCTTGTAGCATAAAACAGTCTGTTCACCCTAAATTTCATGTTATCTGCTGGTAATGATATTTTAAAATGTGAGTTCTACGCTGAGCTTACAACTGTTAAACACAGCGTGAATGGTGTCAACATTTCTTAGTATATTTTAGTATAATGACTTAGAAGTATATTTCCTGTTTTCTTCTTACCTCCTCTACCGCGCTACTGTCCTCCGATGCAGCAGCCCAATTTAAACCTTTCCAGAAGATTTCAGATAATGTTATGCATTTGGCAGAGTCTGATTTTAGAGCACTTCTTTTGCTTTCTCTTAGCTTTTCCGCACCGCCTTTCCTTTTTTACGGTCCACCTCTGACTATTAGCTTGTGTTGCTCTTACTGTTTGTTTGACATTCTTGCCAGATTTTGATTACGTTTGCGTAACCTCTGATTGGGTCAGCCCATCTCCAAACCAACCGGCCATTGCCGATTAAGTTAAATGCTTAACATTTATTATTACTATTATTATCATCATCATCATCATCACCATCATATGTTCACATCTTGCAAGAGATAAAAGCTGCCTGCATGTAAAAACAATAAAAAAATAAAAATAAATAAATAAAAATGTAAATAAATGTTTTTAAATGGTTCGGCCCTTCTGGCATTTCGTCACCTTGGAATTCTAAGGTTCTGTCTGCGTTCTGGATGGGTTTGAGATATTGAGCTTCAAAGTTTTTGCATTCCATAGCAAACAGTGTGAGTGTAGCATTTGTGTTTTAAATAAAACATCTTAAAACGTAAACAACTTATAAAAATACATCCCAAAATGTAAATAAGTTGTCATTTAATAAGAATCTGTCAATAACTCAATTTTGACAAAAATGTCAGACAGAAGCTTTTAATTCTAAGGTGACGATTTGCTACAATTGGCAGATGGCCAATCTGCCCCTGTTTTGCGCCATGCGCTTTAGCCTAGAATAGATTGTTAAAATAGAGCCCCTGGTTTTAGACCACAATAATTCATTGGTAGGGTGTAGTATTTTGTATTTCAGACACATACTAAGTAAACATATTTTACAGTGACATAAGTAAACATAAGTTGAGCATAATGTATACTTCCATATGAATGGATTTAAAACCTTTGTTCTACTCTGCTCCCAATGTGCCAGTGGAAACACTATTAGGCTCGATAATCAGGCATGTCTGCTTCAGTTAATGTCGTCAATCTGACAATCTGCATGTGTGTCGAGCTGTCGGAGGGGTCGGGTGGAAAAAAATCCTATCCAATAATTTGAGTTTGGACTGCAATACCTAGATCAATCACTAGGTATCCTACATAGAGAACCTTTCAGGACAAATTTGTGTGTGTGATTATTTTGATGATGCACTGTTCCCCATTTCTGTGTGTATTTTATTTGAACATATAAATGAAAAATGTGATTTATTTTTTTTCTTACTGAGATATCAACAGACAAGAACAATGGGACGTAAGTTAAACCAAGAGACAATGCATTTAAATCAATGCACGATGAATACAGTATGGCCAAAACCTGAATGCTTCAAATAGAATTAATGAATTGCATTTTAATTTATGTTGATCTTAGAAATCCAGTGAATAGTATAAATTATTATTTTTTTCTCAGACGGCCATTCTCTTCAGGAGAGAAGGATCATCCTTATTGGGAAAAACGAAGATGGCAACAGCAGAGCAAGATATACAATTGAAAATCAGGCTAGAGAATTGGCTCAATGTGACCTCACAGTTATTGACACACCTGATTTCTCAGACACAGATGACGATGTGAAGACTAAATCAGCGATCATCCAGTCTCTGGTCGACAGCGCTGAAGGTGTTGATGCCATTGTCGTTCTTTTAAAGGTTCAATCCAGTGGAAAACATGAAAGCAAGTTTGTGCAGCAAATTCTAAACACGCTGAAAGAGGATGTCCTGAAACACACAGTGATCTTATTCACTTTTGGACAAGAGCTAAAGGGCGAGGAGATTGAAGAATATGTGAATATCAATTCACAAGTGCAGGAGCTTGTAGATAAATGTGGAGGTCGCTATTACATCATTGACAGCGAACACTGGAATGACCATAACACAGGATACAGGAGCAACAGAGAGCAGGTGGAAAATCTGCTGGATACCATTGACAAGATGGTGAAAGAGAACGGCCATTACACCAACAAGCTGATGGAGGAACAAATTCAGGAGGAGATGAAGAATAACAAGTTGCTTGCAGAAAAGAAACCAGCTCAAGCGACTGATTTTATGCATAAAACCGCGGAGAGGGCTGCAGGAACTACAACAGGGGTGCTGAGTGGTGCCATAATGGTCTTCGGTGTAGCAGCAGCTGCAATATGGATTATCTGGAGAATGCTGCAGGCTGCATGGCGGCGCCGTGGGTAGAACGTTCGCCTCACAGCAAGGAGGTCGCTGGTTTGAGCCTCAGCTGGGTCAGTTGGCGTTTCTCTGTGGAGTTTGCATGTTCTCCCTGTGTTGGCGTGGGTTTCCTCCGAGTGCTCCGGTTTCCCCCACAAGTCCAAAAACATGTGATATAGGTGAATTGGGTAGGCTGAATTGTCCATAGTGTATGAATGAGTGTGTGTGGATGATTCCCAGTGATGGGTTGTGGCTGGAAGAGCATCCCCTGCGTAAAACATGCTGGATAAGCTGGTGGTTCATTCCGCGACACCAGATTAATGAAGGGACTAAGCCGCAAATAAAATGAATGGAAAATATTGTGCTTTGCAAATCAATTATTGAATATGTCGTTCTGGTGGTGCTGGAGGAGGAGCAGCAACAGCTGGAGGAGGATTATAAAAATAATACCCCATATCTACTCCATAAAATTGAGATGACAGATTACAATCAATATTATTAATTAAATTCAACAAATACGCATTGAGTAACAATTAATTAAATTAGCTTATTTAAAATTAGTCATCGTTAGTGTTCACCAGACAGTCTCTTGTAAAGACACCATTCTTTGTCACAGTTAACCCTCGTGGGTGCCTAGGTGATTTTGATGTTTTAGATGTTTTAACATGCCCTGACATTTGTGCTTATTTCAGCTACTTATTACATGGTATTGGTCAACATGTATTTTTTTTTGTATTCAGCATAAACTGTGCTACAATAATAGATTGTAGCAATAATAGATCGCTGGAAAACATTCACACTCACACGAACTACAATCCTGCCTCATAATGGACTACAAAACCCAGTATTGCACCACACATACACAACCGGTTTCAGATCCTGACTGATTACACACTCACAGCTGATACTCATGATCATTGATTATTTGGACTATTTAAACCCCTCTGTTCCACACACATGTTCCTGAGTATTGTTATGCTGTGTTCATACCAGACGCGTAAATAGACGTGTGAACATTTGAGTTTACTCGCACGTCAAAATCCGCTTCATTTGCGCGTCAAATCCGTTTCATTCGTGCGTCAAATTCACTTCAGAACAGACGTTCTGTCTGCCCGGTGACTGTAGCTTTGTTGCTAAATGGCTAACATGGATTTTATTGAGAGAATAACTGTGTTTATGTGCTTTATGAAGGCTGAAAAACAGCGTATATTTGTTTAGAGCAGTGTCTGAGTCCATTAGATCCTTTCAGAGGTGCACCAGCTGTGTGAGCTCATAAACTCCTCCAGAAACTAAAGCTGGATGATGGAAGCATTCAGCTGTGCTTCTGACTGAGCCGAGCCCAGTTTGATGACCTGTTGTCTGTGTAGGCAGGGGGATTTTCCCCCGGGACACCAACAACGGGTGCTACGTCACAATCACACCCCCACAAGAGCAAGCTCCTCATTGGTTAATGCTGCGCCAATGTCACTCACGCTTGATGCTTCTTCCGCGTCTGGTATGAACGCAGCATCAAGCTGTTGCCGTCCTTACATAAGCGTTTTTCCTTGTTTCCTGTGTTTTTGACTGTTTATCGTGTTTTGATTCTTTGCTGCCTGCCCTGAACCTTTCACCTGTTTTTGGATTACGCTTCTGGATTGTCTACTATACTGTTAATGCTGGTTTTTGACCCCTGCCTGTCTGACCATTCTCATAAAAAAAAAAAGCGTCATTTGGAACTACCCCTGTCTGCCTAGCATCCCTACTAGACATGGGCCGGTATAAGATTCTGACGGCATGATAACCTTGGATAAAAATATCACGGTTTCACGGTATCACGGTATTGTGATTACTGCTCTAACATATATTCTTTTTAAATGTCTGTGTAAAAAACTACGCAACAGAATACTCAGCCCCACAAGTTCCAGCTGCTTTATTGGTCATGGATCCAGCTATACAGCTAGTAAATCTGCAGCAAGGCAAGTGTTTCCTCGAGGACCACATTAAAGACTACCTGGACATTGCAAACCTCTGTAAATACCCAGACTTTGCACTAATAGACTTTTATTGTTGTGGTTTAAACGAATCACTTAAAACCACCCTCATCCGTGGTGGTCCTCAGGGTTCGCTATGTCAGTTTTTGGACTTTGCCCTGCTTACTGCTGGCTCCCCCTTCACTGTTGGTGAAGTGGAGGAGGAAACCCCTAAATTATTATTATTATTATTATTATTTTTTAATGGGGGGCAATAGACAGCAAGACCCGCCGGCAATGGAGCTTGCTGTTCCCTCTATTAACACTATAATGCTGGCATCACCCATACTCCTGTCTCCAGTTTATCAGTCCTCCAGCTCACAAGATGGCTGCCTCCAGTCCTCTACTTCACAAAATGGCCGCCTCCAGTCCTCCAGCTTACAAGATGGCCACCTCCAGTTCTCCAGCTTACAAAGTGGCTACAACCAGCCCTCCAGCTCACACAATGGCAAGCACCAGATATCTCTAAATCTCTCGAATGGCGGGCGCCAGAAACCTCTGAATCCCTTGAATGGTGGGCGCCAGAAATCTCTGAATCCCTCGAATGGCAGGCACCAGAAATCTCTGAATCCCTTGAATGGCAGGCACCAGAAATCTCTGCATCCCTTGAATAGCGGGCGGCAGATATCTCTGAATCCCCCGAATGGCGGGCGCCAGATCCTCTTGAATCCTCCAAATGGCGGGCACCAGATCCTCCTAAATCCCCCGAATGGCAGTTGCCAGATCCTCCCGAATAGCGGGTGCCAGATCCTCTTGAATTCCTCGAATAGCCAAGGGCGCCAGATCCTTCTGAATTCCCTGAATGGCCAGGGGTGCCAGATCCTCCTGAATTCCTTGAATGGCCACGGACGCCAGATTCTCTCGAATTACCCAAATGGCCTCGGGAGCGAGACCCGCTCGAATTCCCCAAATGACCAATGGTGCCAGATCCGCCTGAATTCCCCAAATGGCCAGGGGCGCCAGATCCTATTGAATTCCCTGAATGGCCAGGGGCACCAGATCCTCCGAAACTCCACGAAAGGCCAGAGCCGCCACCTGAGTTCCACGAATGGCTGCCAGAGCCATGTGACTTGCCAGAGCTATGTGACCCACCAGAGCCGTGTCACTTCCGAGAGCCATGTGAACCTTCAGTGTTTCCTGAGCCTAAGCCTCCTGACCCACTGGGGTTATATGAACTGCCAGTGCCTCCTGAATCTAAGCCTCCTGACCCACTGGGGTTATATGAACTGCCAGTGCCTCCTGAATCTAAGCCTCCTGACCCACTGGGGTTATATGAACTGCCAGTGCCTCCTGAACCTATGCCTCCTGACTCACTGGGGTTAAATGAACTGCCAGTGCCTCCTGAATCTAAGCCTCCTGACCCACTGGGGTTAAATGAACTGAAAGTGCCTCTTGAACCAAAGCCTCCTGACCCACTGGGGTTAAATGAACTGCCAGTGCCTCCTGAATCTAAGCCTCCTGACCCACTGGGGTTAAATGAACTGAAAGTGCCTCTTGAACCAAAGCCTCCTGACCCACTGAGGGTTAAATGAACTGTCAGTGCCTCCTTAACCTAAGCCTCCTGACCCACTGGGGTTAAATGAACTGCCAGGGCCTCCTGAACCAAATCCTCCTGACCCACTGGGGTTAAATGAACGGAAAGTGCCTCTTGAACCAAAGCCTCCTGACCCACTGGGGTTAAATGAACTGCCAGTGCCTCTTGAACCAAAGCCTCCTGACCCACTGGGGTTAAATGAACTGCCAGTGCCTACTGAACCAAAGCCTCCTGACCCACTGTGGGTGTATGACCCGTCTATGCCTGCTGAATCAAAGCCCCCAGACATACCCCAGCTCCATGCTCCAGGCCCTCCGCAGCTCCACGCTCCAGGCCCTCCGCAGCTCCACGCTTCAGACCCTCCGCAGCTCCACGCTTCAGGCCCTCCGCAGCTCCACGCTTCAGGCCCTCCCGCAGCTCCAGGCCTTCCGCAGCTCCACGCTTCAGGTCCTCCGCAGCTCCACGCCCCAGGCCCTCTGCAGCTCCACGCTCCAGGCCCTCCGCAGCTCTATGCTCCATGTACACCTCCACTGCATGGTCCTGGCCTTCTATCCCTCCCCCTGTTCCGCCTCTGCTCCACCTGAACTCTGTATGGAGCGTCTGGAATCCGCTCCTTAGAGGGGGGGCTCTGTCACTATCACCAGCGATCTAACCACTAGAGATTGCTGGAAAACATTCACACCCACACGAATTACAATCCTGCCTCATAATGGACTACAAAACCCAGTAATGCGCCACACACACAACCGGTTTCAGATTCATACTCATGATCATTGATTATTTGGACTATTTAACCCCCTCTGTTCCACACACATGTTGCTGAGTATTGTTAAGCCGTTGCCGTCCTTACATAAGCGTTTTTCCTTGTTTGCTGTGTTTTTGACTTTTTATCGTGCTTTGATTCTTTGCTGCCTGCCCTGAACCTTTCACCTGTTTTTGGATAAAGCTTCTGGATTGTCTACTATACCATTAATGCTGTATTTTGACCCCTGCCTGTCTGACCATTCTCATAAAAAAACTGCATTTGGAACTACCCCTGTCTGCCTAGCATCCCTACGCAACAACATACTTGCGTTTTTTAGAAAAACAATATTATGCATGGTTAGTAGATTTTGGAGAAACAATAGTATCTGAAATAAGGTCTAAAAAAACATACTGAATGTGCCTGAACAAGACTTGTAGGCTAGAATATTTCCTTCCCTGGTGTCTAGCTGAGATCAAGACTTTTTATTACGTTTGGCTAACTAAACCAATCTACTCCCGGGAGGGGAGTATTATTTTATATAATCTGTTTCTATGTTATTTATACTTGTCTCTTTTATTCCTATTTATGTAAAGCACTTTGAATTGCCACTGTGTATGAAATGTGCTATATAAATAAACTTGCCTTGCCTTCCCAATTTTGTGAAAATTATTCTGTTCTCTCATTCATAGAAAACATTACAATGAATTGTTTTGGGTGATCTCCGCTCTATGCATGAGTGACAATGGTTATACTGCTCCTCCTTGTGCGTTTCCGTGCGCATGAACACAATTAAGCAGCAAGCCAAACTCCATTCAAATAAAGACTGGAGGCAGGGCATTCTTTACACAACTGTTAAAGTGCGCTTTAGCAATGTCAAAATGAAAGCAAACATTTAAAAGGGTTCTGCGTTTAGTCAATTTTAGCTTAATTTTTATAATATTAATAGTAATAATAATAATAATAATGAATATAGTAAATAAAAATATAATTATAGTGTAGCCTACTGTGGGAATGTGCAGTGAACTAAACATTTTTATTAGGCTACATATCCCTAACTGAAAAATGAATGGCAGTTGAGTTGCGTCTCTGCTAAAATTAATTTAACAGCAAATTTCTTCTGCGTTTTTCCCCTTTTAAGCTCAAGACAGTTGTATTTAAAGAATTAGTTAACCAAAACATGTATTGAATTATGCTGCTCGCCTTCATCTTATCCCCTAGTTTCTCCTGTGTGAGTTTAGAGTGCGCTTCCGCTGCCGCGTGCACGCTTTTAAGGCTATATACGGGCGCACCTGACCTGACGCAGGATCAGATCTCTGGACTATAGCTTTAATTTCACAATTTTCATAACTGAATTGCTATTTCATATTATAAAGTGAAGATTCATAAACTAATTTCGAGAGGAGCACGTGATATGATTGAGCACGACTGGCTGCTCATCTGTAATCAGTAATAGTCCAATCAGAGTGATCCAAGCTTGCTATAAATGGATCGTTTTCTCCCTACTGCTCTATCTTCATTTTGGAAGAATCCCCCCTTTTCACCCCTTCTCCTCTTTTTCCTCCCTTTTCTAAGGGGGAGCTCTCGAGACCTACCTGATCTCGGATCCCCTGATATGCTTATTGACCGGGCGGGAGCCTTGGGCTCAAGTATCTCCGAGCTCAGGGTTCTCTCCCGGGACAGCATGCCAAACCTGCTATAAATGCTAAGCATATCTAAGTGGGAACTCTTGAAATATCTACATGTGTGTGTTCTGAAGGTTGGAATGACAGGAGTTTAAGTAATTAATGACAGAAAGAATTTTCAGTTGAGTGAACAATTATTATACACATTATTTCTGAGGGGGCAATGCTCCCTTTTGCCCCCCCCCCCCCCCCCCCCCCCCCCCCATAGCGCCTGGCCTGATCCAAGTATATTTATTAAAAAAATATATATTTTTTTCCCACATATAGTCATGCATAGCTCAGAACAATATAGTTATACATTTGAAGGTGAGGAACAGTGTTACCAGATTGTTGTTTTCCACAACAGTAATCATCCAAAATCTATATAAATGATGCAAAATGCAATAATTATTACCACTAATAACACAATTGTATTCATAACTGCATCAATATTAAAGCATATCCAGTGTTTCTCAAAAGTTTAAAGGCTACATTGTAACTGCAATTATTTTCCATGCCTTAAAAGAAACAAAAAAGGCAGACATAACAGAAATTCTGCCTGTCTGAGCACATTTTATTCATTGTACAACACAAAACTAACCAAAAACTGCTGAATCTACTATAATCTAATATATAGTGAATCTAATATATATAGTGATATCTGATTGGTCTGGTGACATTAAATATAAGAGACAGAAAGAAAAAAAAAATCACTGATGTATTCTGATATCCCAATGCATAAAAGCACAACTCTGAATGATGAAGCCAAGCGTAAGAGAAAGGAAAGGCGCCTCCGCCAGAGGGCGCGCCGAACCAACAGACCAGCTGGAGGAACTTTGGATGACCTCACTTCTCAACTTACACACATGACTCTCAGTGCATGAGTTTGTAGGCACACTAGGCATGTTGATGATAAAAACTGCTTAAATGATTAATGTTTTTAATATACTGGAATGACTATATATCTGTCTGCCCGAAGGATTAACTCACGTTCAAGATCATGCTTGTCAATATTAATTAATTAGGTTATATATCTAATATGCTCTGTTCCTACGGACCAGTTTCCCGAGTAGAAAACTTGAAGTTGATCCTTATCTATGCATGAAAAAGTATAAAAGCTGAAATTTACAAGCCAGCCTTGCGTGTTTCTGACTTCTTTGTATTGAAGTTGGTAGCCTTTTATTCTCAATGGAGGATAAAGTAAGGATTTTGTTTCTGTTATTTGTATCTTTGTTTATTCTACTTTTTCACTGGATTTCTATTTTATTATTAAAAGTGTATTTTATTAATTTTTCTTCACTGGAGTGGACATTGAATTCATTCTCCAGAACCCATCAAGTTACCCTGTGTGGTAAAGTATGAGTCTAAATTATTCTTTTTGCAAAACATTATAAAAGATGGTCCTTTAACTAAACTCTAGCTAAGAAATATAGCCAAGAGAGGATTCTGGTTTATCTTTGTTTAATTCGGGTAATTAAATAAAGGCGATCCAGTACAATTTCCATGCACACAAACACACACACTGTGTCGGGAATGCCCGTGCGATCACATCCATCAATGTAGAAAAGTGATGTAAAATGATAATTTTCGTAATTTAATAAAATATTTGCATACTGACCACAAGGAAAACTCCCGATCACAGATATTTGTATATATGTGTGTATATCTCTGGCTCTGGATGGCCAGTCCAGGGCTATTCAATTTGTCATGGGGGCCAGTTTATGAAAAGCATCCCAAAATCAGATTTTGGTTGTACGATTATATAGTCTAAAGAATAATCACGGTTATCACGTCTAATGTAAATTTAAGCTTTATATTCGGTAAGTATTTAAATGAACTGTTGTTATCATCTGTGTTCATGCATACATAATCATTATAATAATAATTCATCAAACATATGGTTTACATTGCACTGAAAGCCACGCACAACTCTCAGCTCTACGGCGTGAGACGTTTTCTACTGGGTTCGCCTGTTGGTTGTGCGCGCATATTGGCATATATACTTAGATTTGGAAATAACGAACTTGCGCATGGAAAAGACGCGATATGTGAATGGCCCGCTGCTATAGTTAATTCAGTGTGCGTGCGTATTAGCCTCGGTGTATAAGCTCTGAACTTTAACTAGTGCACAGGTGGCATAACATTGTTTAGTTGCAGCAGTTTCGTTCTGTGCAACAGAAACGCGGCATTGAGAAGCCTTTACGATTAAGTATCCAAATGTTTTCGGCTGCTCGCACCACTCATTCGCTTAATGTCAGGTGACTCACGCTCTGCGCAGCCTTCAACTGCAGCTCGTGCTGTATTGGACAGACGCACGTCACTTCATAACTATAGCGGCCGTTTTTCGACTGAACTAAATTTATTTTTGATGTCTTGGTCACACTATTTGGAGGGCCGGAACAAATTGCCTTGGGGGCCAAGTTCGGCCCACGGGCTGCCAATTGAATAGCCCTGCACTACACCTTGGCCCCATATTCATTTCAAAGGAGCGCTACACTGTACCAAAATGTCGGCTCTACTGACACATTACTTCCAATAGGCAACAACAGCGTATGCAACATCTAATGTAAATATCTATGGCCAATGGTTACAGGCGCGCTCTCAGTAGCTCTAAGCATCATATGAATTCTGTTCTTAAAGCTGTACAGCATATATAAAATCTCAAGGTAATTATTTCACAGTGAAGTAATTCACCGGATCAAAACCACTTCGAATCAGGCTTGGAATTTTGAGCGCAAATTGCTTCATTTGCTCCGGGGCTTGTACGGTCAGCATAACAGGGGCCAATTCGTTCAACGCTCTTCCCCCCCAACACTCTGGCCCTAAGCTGGACAGATGCGGCCGCAATTTTGGTTAATCGGTAACCAACTAGACAAAACGCCTTTCATTACCTCCATCACAAGACTTTTGGATGACCAGATCATGTGATCTGGGGGCCATTTGTTCGCCCTTAGGGACAATCCACATCCACAGATGGACAGAGTTTCTCAGAGACAAAGAGATCCCAAAAGAAATGAATTAGAGACTTAAAGACAATTCTTATAAAGGTTATAACCAAGGCAAAAATTTCTATTTTGAATGACATTTATATGTACTGATGTGCTGTGTTTATTCCAACCAACCAGGTTCATAATGTGTGGTTTTTACCCCTAAAACAGGCTAAAATGATCTGTATGTGTTTGAAATGCTTCGTGTTTGGATTTAAACAAAATTATTTCTTATTTGCAATACATTGCTGTAAATGAGAATTTTGTGATACGAACCATATTCGTCTTGTAACATTTGATGTCAGATAGTTACAATTTTACCAGAGATTTTACCACGTGAAATCTCTCGCAGTCGGTTAATTATTAAACCGGATTACACTGGTACGGGGCGTGGCCCCGCCCTTCATCTTGCCGTTCATTGGACGACAGTGTTAGAGGGACGGATCAATACGTGTCCCTTAAGAGCCACTGCAGCCCAAAATCAGCGCCTTTTAGCATCAAGCCGGTGTCCGCTTGCTGTTGCTGTTCTGCCCCCAATCGCCACCACGCGGTTGGGTCACCACAAACACTTCATCCAAACCTCCTAAGTTTGGAAACCTCTGAAACTTCCGCGAACTGACTCTCCCCGGAGTCCGTACCCCGGTCACCCAGGACAACAGATCCACTCCCGTCCACGGAGTGAATCCCGGAGACGTCACAGAGAAACCAACCTAGGAGCGCCACATGTTTCCTCAAGCCATCCGGCGAGGGAAAATCCAAGCAAAGACTTCAACAAACTCGCAAGTACACGACAACTGTTGTCTCTTTCTGATCTGGTGCATATGATTTTAAGCAGCTAAAGACGAGTCAAATCTCTGCTTTTGTGGTTTCTCAGGTGATTCTAAGATCTAGTACGAAATACTAGATGATTCGGGACTGTTGGTCAACTCATTTTGCATCCTCTGAACTGCCTGTGTGTGTGTGTGTGTGTGTGTACGTGTGTGTATGAACGTGTGTGCGTTTGTTTGTTGTTTTGATTATTACATAGATTAGCCTCGTGTATCGAATAGTGTAGCTCAATAAATCTTTGTTCTCCTTTGTAAGAACTGCGTTCTCGTTTATGTGCTTCTAAGTCATTGCCTCAAGCTATAGATTGTGTTACCTTGCTAAAATTTAACCCTATTCTGTGTTATGTTATTACTGCTGGCCACGGAAATAATATAGACAAGATTGGTAAAAATGTGTTGTCTCTATTTGCGGGACAAACTTCAGATAGGGTTTGAATCTTTGATCTGATTCAATCCGACTCAATTGAGTCGAATCAATGATTCGAATCTTCAGGATCCGAGTCATTGATCTGAGCTAATAATTCCTAATCGATCTTTTAACGTAGATTGATTTCTTACAACAGTATGACAATAAAACAAGAAATGAAACCTGAATGAATCACTCTTACGGTCATATATCAATTTAAGTCACAACAGTGTTATTTCACAAGATAACCTGAATGGCTCTATTAGGAAAGAATGAATCATTTCAGAGTAGCCTAATTGGGGTGATTTTGTAGGAGTGCATCTGCATAAAACATAATAAACAAATTACAAGCGAAACGGAGATGAATAAAGCAAATATACAAATGAAGGAGTCTAACAGTATGTACAGGTAAGGAAATAAAAGAATCCAGCGTACAATAAAGCTATATTAATAATCATATACGCTGCAAAAAATGTTTCCAGACCAAATATCAAAAAATTCTTAAAGTAAAAAAGTATTGTCTTGTTTTTCGTTTTGACATAAGATTATGTTGTTTACCCCATTAAGGAAAAACTTCTGCATATTATTTCTGGAAACAATACAATATTTTTTTTGCTTGTCTAGAAAATGCTTTTTTTTTTTTTTTTTTTTTAGATATTTGGACTAGGAACAAGACAAAAATTCTAAGTAAAAAGCGCACAATTAATCTTAGGGTGACACGGTGGCGCAGTGGGTAAAACTGTCGCCTTACAGCAAGAAGGTCGCTGGTTTGAGCGTCAGCTGGGTCAGTTGGTATTTCTTTGTGGAGTTTGCATGTTCTCCCCGTGTTGCTGTGAATTTCCTCCGGGTGCTCCGGTTTCCCCTACAAGTCCAAACACATGTGGTATAGGTGAATTGAATAAGCTAAATTGTCCGTAGTGTATGTGTGTGAATGTGTGTATGTGGGTGTTTCCCAGTGATGGGTTGCAGCTGGAAGGGCATGCGATGCGTAAAACATATGCTGGATAAGTTGGCGGTTCATTCCGCTGTGGCGACCCCAGATTAATAAACCGACTAAGCCGAAAAGAAAATGAATGAATGAAGTGAATGCATTAATTTGTTATAAATGGATTGTTTTTGTTCCAGTCACATACATTAAATGTTTAAATATCTATTACATATGGTACTGCTTATATTATTTCATCTGTACACCAATATAAGTAGTGAATGTGCGTGTGCGTGGGTGGGGCTGTGTCGCTGTGGTAATGTGGGCTGGTGTAGCTACAGTGGCAGGGCTGATTTTTTGTCCCAGTCCGCCCCTGCTGGCCACTTCACTTTCACTTTATCTCAAATATTATCAACACCTCTTATTTCTGTTAGATGTGCAAGCAGGGCGTATGTAAACTGGTCTGGTCAAATATTCCCCCTTTTAAAGGTTTAATTACTTTCCCAAAGCTAACAACTTTTCCAGCTTCCAGTAATAATAATAAGAAAAAACGAGATGCTTATCATGGTGACTGGTGTGGGATTAAATGGGTCTTGCCTGAATTCACGTGACTGCTGGATGCATGCTGACTCACTGGGATGCTGCAGATGTGCGCACATACTTTTATTTCGAAGGCAAAAACCCTTTAGACGAAGGGATTGTGAGTAGCAGCTGCTATTATTCATAACGGATCAATTTCAGAACCAGGCGGTAGCTAAATAATCTAGTTCAGTTATTACTGACATTGAGAAGCTCTGATTCCTGCAGCTGCTCTGAGGAAAGAGTCCATCACTAAATCAGAGAGCGGATTTTGGGATCTCTTTTTTTGCAGGTATGAAATTTGTATTTTTTTTAATAATAGTTATTACACTGTAAATATGCTGGGTTATTTTAACCTAACATCACATTTGGACAAAACCAGACGGATTAAAAAGTATAACATAACATTTAACTGAAAATAAATAAATAAATAACCCAACATAGGGTGTGTCCATATTTGACCTACAGTACCACTGGGTTAAAATTCAACTCAGCGTCTTTTTTAGAGTGAAAGGGAGCATGTTTTTAACACTTTACATCTTTTGTTTTAATTCAGCAAATATATATGCAAATATATGTGTGTGTATGTATGTAGAGTTGAAGTCAGAATTATTAGCCCCCCTGAATTATTAGCCCCCGTTTATTTTCTGTTTAACAGAGAGAAGATTTTTTCAACACATTTCTAATCATAATAGTTTTAATAACTCATCTCTAATTACTGATTTATTTTATCTTTGCCATGATGACAGTAAATAATATTTGACTAGATATTCTTCAAGACACTTCTATACAGCTTGAAGTGACATTTAAAGGCTTAACTAGGTTAACTAGGCAGGTTAGGGTAATTAGGCAAGTTATTGTATATCGATGGTTTGTTCTGTAGACAGTCGGAAAAAAAATATAGCTTAAAGGGGCCAATAATATTGACCTTAAAATGGCTTTTAAAAAATTAAAAACTGCTTTTATTCTAGCCAAAATAAAACAAATAAGACTTTCTCCAGAAGAAAAAATATTATCAGACATACTGTGAAAATTTCTTTGCTCTGTTAAACATCATTTGGGAAATATTTAAAAAAGAAAAGGAAATTCAAAACTGGGTTAATAATTCTGACTTCAACTGTATGTGACTGGAACAAAAACAACCCGTTTATAACAAATTTCCACAAGCAGTAAAAACTAAATGAAAAAAAATCTGTGAATCTTGTAGAGTCCGTGTGCTGTCTGCTGTCCGTTTGTCTGCTATTACTTATAATAGCAGTCAGGGCCGTGCACAGGGGGGTGGCCCGGTGGCTAGAGCCACTGCCCCTCTGCCCTCATTGGCTGAGGTGCCCCTCTCACCTCTCAGAGTCAGCCCCCAAACCCCCCGGCTCTTCACTTTGCGAACCCCGCCCTTACATTCATGATTTTAACGACATCTCCCCCTATCCCGCTCTTCACTTCACGATCGCACCCCCCCCCCCCCCACCCAGTCTTCACTTCGCGATTGTCCAATGCCCTTACAACACCCTGTCCCACCCCAGCTCGTTAAGCACCTGCCCCTATAAGGGTCTGTGCACGACCCTGATAGGAGTAACCTGTGAATGTGTATCACACACACACACACCTTTTCACACAAACAGAGATGCAGCACTAGCAACACTTCAGCATACTTTAATTCACAAATAACTCTACATGTCATTCTCTGCAGTGTTGTTCTTTATTACCACTGTCTATGTGTTGGCTTCTACTTGTTTCTTGACATTGTCTGTCTGATTCTACATCTTGTCATCCATTTAAACTCTAACTCTGCAATTTTAATATGTGTGTATGGCTGTCAGAGATTATACTTGTCCCTCACTCTTGCCTGACTGTGTCCATGCTTCTTGCTGGTCTCTGCGGTCACTGTGAGTGCCATATCTGGATCACTGCTTATGCTAGGCTTTGCCTCTATTTTGAATAAATATGTGCTTATGAAAAAATGATAGGTGACCTAATGAATAAATATTAATAATTATGACCTAACGTACAGCTCAGTTCAAATGTAACCATGTAGACATAATTACAATTATTGTCATGTGTTCACCTCTACTTTAAAGTTAATTACAAACCCAAAGTACAGTGTGTAACTCCAAAAAAACAAACAAAAAGTGCTCTGGGGTCGCTCCAATAATGTGTTGATGCTCTTTGGACAAGGGATTCATCAGAACAAGCAATACAAATTAGTCCACGGCACTCGAAAGATGTGGAAGAAATATTAAAAGCCTTTATTCACATGGCTAGTCGTTTTGGCAGAGAGCTGTACCTGTACCTGGGTAACAGTACCTGATCACTGTTACCCTGATGAAGGCAGCTCTCTGCCGAAACGCATAGGTTTTTAAAAGATTAGCCATGTGAATAAAGGCTTTTTAATATTTCTTCCACATCTTTCGAGTGCCTTGGACTGATGTTTGTTGCTTGTTACAATGTGTAACGGTTTTGTTTTTCCTACCTCTCCCATACTCCTCCCTGTCTCTGCTAGGCCTGCTGTAGCATCCTCTCTCACAGCACTGGTATTGGCAGAGCAGTCTCTGGCTGCACTGATTCCAGCAACAGCCTAGTTAATAAACACATTATAGGATGTAAAGATTGCAGCAAAATGCTTTCTAACTGACTGCTCTCAGCATTGGATTACACATTAATACAATTAAGTAATAACAGTAGCACAAAAAGGAATAGAATATATAGCAAAAAAGCAGCAATATGTGTGTGTGTGTGTGCCAGCAGATTTGGACATTTCTTGAATCCTTCATGATATATATTTATGTGTGAATTAAAGTATGCTGAAGTGTTGCTAGTGCTGCATCTCCATTTGTGTGTAAAGGTGTGTACGTGTGTGTGTGTGTGTGTGATACACATTCACAGGTTTCTCCTATCATAAGGGTTAATTTATCATTAATTAGAGGTTATAGCTATAGGTTCTTTTGCATGTTAGACTTTATTGCTTGTAGCATAAAACAGTCTGTTCACCCTAAATTTCATGTTATCTGCTGGTAATGATATTTTAATATGTGAGTTCTACGCTGAGCTTTCAACTGTTAAACACAGCGTGAATGGTGTCAACATTTCGTAGTATATTTTAGTATAATGACTTAGAAGTTTATTTCCTGTTTTCTTCTTACCTCCTCTACCGCGCTACTGTCCTCCGATGCAGCAGCCCAATTTAAACCTTTCGAGAAGATTTCAGATAATGTTATGCATTTGGCAGAGTCAGATTTTAGAGCACTTCTTTTGCCTTCTCTTAGCTTTTCCGCACCGCCTTTCCTTTTTTACGGTCCACCTCTGACTAATAGCTTGTGTTGCTCTTACTGTTTATTTGACATTCTTGCCAGATTTTGATTACGTTCGCGTAACCTCTGATTGGGTCGGCCCATCTCCAAACCAACCGGCCATTGCCGATTAAGTGAAATGCTTAACATTTATTATTACTATTATTATCATCATCATCATCATCATCATCACCATCATATGTTCACATCATGCAAGAGATAAAAGCTGCCTGCATGTAAAAACAATTAAACAATAAAAATAAATAAATAAAAATGTAAATAAATGTTTTTAAATGGTTCGGCCCTTCTGGCATTTCGTCACCTTGGAATTCTAAGGTTCTGTCTGTGTTCTGGAGGAGTTTGAGATGTTGAGCTTCAAAGTTTTTGCATTCCATAGCAAACAGTGTGAGTGTAACATTTGTTTATTAAATAAAGCATCTTAAAATGTAAACAACTGATAAAAATACATCCCATAATGTAAATAAGTTGTCATTTAATAAGAATCTGTCAATAACTCAATTTTGACAAAAATGTCAGACAGAACCTTTTAATTCTAAGGTGATGATTTGCTACAATTGCCAGATGGCCAATCTGCCCCTGTTTTGCGCCATGCGCTTTAGCCTAGAATAGATTGTTAAAATAGAGCCCCTGGTTTTAGACCACAATAATTCATTGGTATGGTGTAGTATTTTGTATTTCAGACACATACTAAGTAAACATATTTTACAGTGACATAAGTAAACATAAGTTGAGCATAATGTATACTTCCATATGAATGGATTTAAAACCTTTGTTCTACTCTGCTCCCAATGTGCCAGTGGAAACACTATTAGGCTCGATAATCAGGCATGTCTGCTTCAGTTAATGTCGTCAATCTGACAATCTGCATGTGTGTCGAGCTGTCGGAGGGGAAAAAAATCCTATCCAATAATTTGAGTTTGGACTGCAATACCTAGATCAATCACTAGGTATCCTACATAGAGCACCTTTCAGGACAAATTTGTGTGTGTGATTATTTTGATGATGCACTGTTTCCCCATTTCTGTGTGTATTTTACTTGAACATACAAATAAAAAATGTGATTTATTTTTTTTCTTACAGAGATATAAACAGACAAGAACAATGGGACGTAAGTTAAACCAAGAGACAATGCATTTAAATCAATGCACGATGAATACAGTATGGCCAAAAGCTGAATGCTTCAAATAGAATTAATGAATTGCATTTTAATTTATGTTGATCTTAGAAATCCAGTGAATAGTATAAATTATTATTTTTTTCTCAGACGGCCATAATGTTCAGGAGAGAAGGATCATCCTTATTGGGAAAAACGAAGATGGCAAGAGCAGAGCAAGATATACAATTGAAAATCAGGCTAGAGAATTGGCTCAACGTGACCCTCGTTTCCCGAGACCCAGAAACCTCACAGTTATTGACACACCTGATTTCTTAGACACAGACGACGATAAGAAGACTAAATCAGCGATCATCCAGTCTCTGGGCGTCAGCGCTGAAGGTGTTGATGCCATTGTCATTGTTTTAAAGGTTCAATCTAATGTAAACCATGAAAGCAATTTTGTGCAGCAAATTCTGAACACGCTGAAAGAGGATGTCCTGAAACACACAGTGATCTTATTCACTTTTGGAGAAGAGCTAAAGGGCGAGGAGTTTGAAGAATATGTGTATTCCAATTATCAAGTGCAGGAGCTTGTAGATAAATGTGGAGGTCGCTATCACATCATTAACAGCAACCACTGGAATCACAGGAGCAACCGAGAGCAGGTGAGAAATCTGCTGGATACCATTGACCAGATGGTGAACGAGAACGGCCGCTACACCAATATGCATAATAAAACTGCGGAGAGGGTTGCAGGAACAGCAACAGGGGGACTGACAGCAACAGCTGGAGGAAAAGCAACAGCTGGAGGAAAAGCAACAGATGGAGGAGGAGCAGCTGCAGCAGCAGGGGGAGCAACAGCTGGAGGAGGAGCAACAGCAGCAAGGGGAGCAACAGCTGGAGGAGGAAGAGCAACAGATGGAGGAGGAGCAACAGCTGGAGGAGGAGCAACAGATGGAGAAGGAGCAGCAGCAGCAGCAGGGGGAGCAACAGCTGGAGGAGGAGGAGCAACAGATGGAGAAGGAGCTGCAGCAGGAGCAGGAGGAGCAACAGCTGGAGGAAACAGCTGGTTCTAGGCAGAGATGGGAAGTAACAAAGTACAAATACTTCGTTACTGTACTTAAGTAGTTTTTTCGGGTATCAGTACTTTACTCCACTACTTATTTTTTTGACAACTTTTTACTTTTACTTCTTACATTTTTACACAAATATCTGTACTTTCTACTTCTTACATTTTTAAACCACGGTCGTTACTTTCGTTTTCATGTGTCAGATGGCGCGATCTATATTATTTCTTGTCATAGCGCAACATGAACGCAGTTCTATTTTTCCTCTATTTCCTGCTATTTCAAGGCTATAGCGCACCGTACATGGGCTAGTTCATGAAGGTTACTATGAGAAAGGCTAGGATCACTACGTAGATGTGACAGAGGGAGTCGGCGAATTTACCATGACTGATGCTGCCCTGTTTACACGGTAATAAGACACCTTTTGCTCGTTCGGATCACAGGTAAACGAGACACATTCCCGTCAAAAACATGCCGTTTAAATGCTTAAGCCTTTTGTCCACTTCCGATCATACTGCATGGGCTTCTCTGGTCTTTCTAATCTAATACCGTGAAAAATAGTGCTTTTTGTAAAGATTAGTACATTTAGGACTAAAACAATCAAATACTTTATAAAAAATGTGTGCATGGCGGTTTATTTCCTTTATTTCTGGTGAGTTCATATCTCCTAATACAGAATTTATGCTGTTTTTCAGTTTTTATTGATGTTTTTAATTAACTATATGATTTTACACATTGGCCGAAACTGTTGTCTTCAATTAATAATTTTAACAAATATTTTACAACAACAAAAGTAGCTATACTGGGCAATTTATGAATAAAAATATAATGCAAAAGATCCTGAATTTATCATGTGTAAAACGATCATGCACATGTCTTGTAGATTGTAGTCATGCCTTAGTATGTTGCTTTTAGCATAGAATAAATGTATTACAGTTTGTCTCAGTCACTTTGGCACATTTCTCAGATCAGAATTGTAGGTCTAAGTGCATTTCTCAAAACAACACGTATAAATAGCAAAACACCATGGATTACCTGCAAAAGCCAGTCTCCTGCTCAAAATCCTTCAGTTCATCTCTCAAAACTAAATTTCTGTGTCAGTGAACATGTCAGTGGCGTCTGAATGACATGTCCTTGTGTCATTGTACATGAATAAGACTCAAATTACTTAGTAGTCATGTTGTCAATAACAGTGTACTCTGGAGGGCTGTTCTGGTGTAAACTATGGTGATATTTTTTGCTGTTTGTACTGTAATTAGTTGCCAGATCATTTCATTCTGATACAGAAAGGAAAAGAGAGCACTGCATAGCACAAATACAACACAAAAGTAAAAATGTGAACAGGACAACCTCCTTTTAGACCTTCATTAGAAAAAGTCCAGATTCACCTGGGAGAAATGTAAAAAATGCATTATGACTAAATATGAAGACAACTTGTTCAGGCATTTGAACGATTAAATGTTGTGGGGGTGAGTCTATTCAACAGAGATAAAATAATACATGTTGATCAACATGACATGAGCAACTGATAACATAGGAAACATCAGAGAATTGCACATAATCATTTGCATGGATGAACAAAAGCATTTGCAACTTGTTCATAAAGAGAAACTGCTTTACTGATGTGCACAAGTGACACAATGATGATCTGAAGATTGAACAGTGGGTTTAGAGAATTTCAATTCTGATCTGAGAAATGCACCAAAGTGACTGAGAAAAAACTGTAACAGAATTAATGTTTATTCATTAAATAAAATAACCACAATACCTGAAAAAACACTGAAATAGCGGGTTATCTATGAGAGCTGCTCTTTGAAGAGAATAAAGCAGCTTTAGCCTAATGCAAAACAATAGTTTACAGTCAAATAATACAAGTATTTATTTTAGCAAAAGAAAAAAATCAATATATTTCGGACAGAATTGAGTGTAAAATGTAAGACATTATTTATAAAGATAGACAGAGTGTATCAACATGAATGGCAGCTGTTGTTTTTGATTAGTTTGATACATGGGCCGACTTTTTAAGCTATGTTGTTCATCTATATTACAGGGTTTGATGCTGCTTGGCTACTATCATAAAATTTCACAAACATTTTACATAAAAACTGGAAATGTAAGTTATTTTATCTTAATGCATCAATAGGATGTGAGGTCTAGTTACCTACCTATCTCACTCACTATCCTTCAGCTTAGTCCCTGATTTATCAGGGGTCACCACAGCAGAATGAACCGCCAATTATTCCAGAATTTGTTTTACGCAGCGGATACCCTTCCAGCTGCATCCCAGTACTGGGAAACACCCATACACATTCACATTCACACACACACACACACACACTTATAAACAACTGCAAATGTACTTGAATTATTATTCGTCTATACCGCATGCCTTTGGACCGTGTTTGAAACGGGTACTTTTTACTTTTTTACTTTTGTACATTTTTCAGGCGGTACTTCTTTACTTTTACTGAAGTACAAAAGTGTAGTCAGTACTTCTACTTTTACCAGAGTCGCTTTAAACATGAGTATCTGTACTTCTACTTAAGTAAAGGATGTGTGCACTTTTGCCATCTCTGGTTGTAGGATGAAAACGATCACAGTCCACACTGGCAATTCACCCAGCGTTTCTGAACAACTGTCCACACCACTGAAAACGCACATCACATGACCACACACACACTCTGGCATGCGATGCAGCATATGTGGACGTCTGAGCTCCAGGCAGTCATCAACCCAGATGAGAGCTGTGCGCGTCAGACTGTTCATCAAGGATCTACCGCTGGATTTAATCTCACTATATTTGTTAAACGGGATATTTCATTCATCTTGTCTATATCTATTCATGACATATTCCCCGACTTTGGTCTTTTGAATCTATTACTTGTTCTCAGGTAACGTACGTCTGAGCACAAAGATAAAGTCTATTAATTAAATGTAACCACGTACACTGATTCTGCACATCTGACTGATTGCCTTTATTTCCTATATTGTATAAACTTATTGTACGTTATACTTTTATAATGGCCATTATTGATTATTAAAACTAATATTCAGCAAAAGAGACGGGGTATGTTTCATATGTTAAATGAGAATGATAGGAGTGTCTGTTAAGTTAATATCAAAATGAAAATAAACAGTTGCTTATATCATGTTTTTATTTTATTGCTAAGAAAGTGAAACAGCGTAGCCAGGGTGATGTGAATGATGTTATAAAGTACACTGTTCCCTTTGAAGATTTACCCGGTCCCGATGTGTTCTCGGGAGTTTGTTTTCCATATCAAACTTGCAAAGTCTGAACTTATAAGGAGAGGAGGCAAGACTGCACTGTGTGTAGGCTACGTAATATTGAGGAAAAAGCCCCAATCTGATAGGCGAATGTCTGCATCCATGCCTCCGTTTTCAGATGTCTCCGTTTTCCCCCATCCACACTAACATGGAGTAGCAGCGTTTTAGAATGAAAATGGCCTTTTCAAAAAGTTCAAAAACTCCGCCATAACCGCAGCAACACTAATGCGTTTTCAAACTAAAATGTATTAGTGTAAACGGGGCCTGAAGTAACATCAAAGGAAACAGGAGCAATGGCTGGAGCTGTAAGAGTAGCTGAAGTCAGAATTATATATATATAAATAAATAAATAAATAAATACATATATACAGTATATATACACACATACATACATGCACACAGTTGAAGTCAGAATTATTTGCCCCCATTAATTATTTTTTTTTCCCCAATTTCTGCAGATTTCAGAGCAGATTTTTCAACACATTTCTAAACAAAATAGTTTTAATAACTCATCTCTAATAACAGATTTATTTTATCTTTGCCATGATGACAGTAAATAATATGTTACTGGGTATTTTTCAAGACAATTGTATGCAGCTTAAAGTGACATTTAAAGGCTTAACTAGGTTAATTAGGTTAACTAGGCAGGTTAGGGTAATTAGGCAAGTTATTGTATAACAGTGGTTTGTTCTGAAGACAGTCAGAAAAAAGGGGCTAATAATATTGAACTTAAAATGGTTCACAAAAAATTAAATCTGCTCAAATAAGACTTTCTCCAGAAAAAAAATATTATCAGACATACAGTGAAAATGTCCTTGCTCTGTTAAATATCATTTAGGAAATATTAAATAAAAAAAATAAAAAAAAAGGGGGGGGGGGATTGGGGGACTAATAATTCTGACTTCAACTGTATATAAAACATATGCAATCTGCCCTCTGAAATAAAAGTACAAAAACTGTCATGTGGGGAGTGGTTCTCTCCAAGGGGTTCAAAGACAACATTTATTAATATGGACTTTTAGATACAAACGTGTACTATTGTAAGTTACAGAACCAGCTTTTGTACAATAATAGACAGTTTATAATAACAGATGTTTTCGACTGTTTTTTTATTATATTTTATGCAGTCATGCACATGTTTTGATGGCTAATACAAAAGTTGCAGACACCTTTACAAATATCAAAATGCTTTTTTTACGCCGATTAAGAAACTTGAATAGCCTGGGCTACTATAGTAAAGAAAACCAAATCATCCAGAGATCAGTTATCAAGATTAACACATCCAGGATCTGTCAAATCGTCTTAGATCATTTAAGCGAGCTATGAAGAATGAACCCCTGGGCTCAGAAAGTTCTCAAAATATAATGTTATCCTACATATTTCTAAAGGTAAGTTAAGTTGGGGGTTATATACTGTAGGTGGCTGTTGAATGCAGAGCTTCTCTATAAAAAAGGTGAAAAAACACCTGCAAGTTCTGATCAAACCTCAGCCAGGCGAGGAAAAGTAACGCAAAAGTAACTCAAAAGTAGTATAACGCATTACTTTCCATAAAAAGTAACTAAGTAACGCAATTAGTTACTTTTTTTGGGGGAGTAACTCAATATTGTAATGCACTACTTTCAAAAGTAACTTTCCCCAACACTGTTTGTAACTTCCTAAGTGTTGAGTTTGTTGTGGATTAATAAGGGTTCAGCATCAGTTTGTTGACTGTGTCCAGCAGATGGCGCCCATACAACGTGTGAATTAACCATCTGTTCCATATTCTACAGTAGCCTACAAAAAAAAGTACACTTCAGTGAACACTTTCATCCCCACTTAACCCACATGTAAAATAAATAATTTAATAAAAGCAACAACAACAAGAATATTAATAGTAATTGCTGAGGGAGTAGTCTCAGTAATTGCTGAGATTTTACATCTGGCCCACATATCAATTATTAACATCTGGGCCAAATACTACATTTAACATCTGGCCCACATATCAATTATTAACATCTGGGCCAAATACTACATTTTACATCTGGCCCACATATCAATTATTATCATCTGGGCCACATATCAATTATTATCATCTGGGCCACATATCAAATATTATCATCTGGGCCAAATACTACATTTTACATCTGGCCCACATATAAACTATTAACATCTGGGCCAAATACTACATTTTACATCTGGCCCACATATCAATTATTAACATCTGGGCCAAACACTACATTTTACATCTGGCCCACATATCAATTATTATCATCTGGGCCAAATACTACATTTTACATCTGGCCCACATATCAATTTTAACATCTGGGCCAAATACTACATTTTACATCTGGCCCACATATCAATTATTAACATCTGGGCCACATATCAATTATTATCATCTGGGCCACATATCAATTATTATCATCTGGGCCAAATACTACATTTTACATCTGGCCCACATATCAACTATTAACATCTGGGCCAAATACTACATTTTACATCTGGCCCACATATCAATTATTTACATCTGGGCCAAATACTACATTTTACATCTGGCCCACATATCAATTATTATCATCTGGGCCAAATACTACATTTTACATCTGGCCCACATATCAATTATTAACATCTGGGCCAAATACTACATTTTACATCTGGCCCACATATCAACTATTAACATCTGGGCCAAATACTACATTTTACATCTGGCCCACATATCAATTATTAACATCTGGGCCAAATACTACATTTTACATCTGGCCCACATATCAATTATTTACATCTGGGCCAAATACTACATTTTACATCTGGCCCACATATCAACTATTAACATCTGGGCCAAATACTACATTTTACATCTGGCCCACATATCAATTATTAACATCTGGGCCAAATACTACATTTTACATCTGGCCCACATATCAATTATTAACATCTCGGCCAAATACTACATTTTACATCTGGCCCACATATCAATTATTAACATCTCGGCCAAATACTACATTTTACATCTGGCCCACATATCAATTTTAACATCTGGGCCAAATACTACAATTTACATCTGGCCCAAGTTTTTTGTGCCGCCTTAAAGACAATGCCACCTCTGCCAATAGCAGGGCCATGTTCGGCCCACATGCTGTTTGCCAGTGCCGGATGAGTGCCTGCTGTGCCAGATTTATGCCAAATCTGGGCCAGAATTCTTTGCTACCTGGGTGTCTTGTTTTCCTACACATTTTCTCCCTCTCTGTTATATGAGAAGAAAACGAAAGCTAGATCTCATTTTGGACATCCATCAATAACCTTTACTCTTTTTTTCAACTCTTGGTGGAACAAAAAGAAAAGAAGTTCAAACTGTAATGTGAGTACTTCACATTTTACACCATTTACACATTAACACTGGATTAATGGTTAAACCATGTACAAAGTGTCATTATAGATCTCACGCACACACAATTTTATATAAACTGTATCGATCAGGAGTAGATCAAATAATTTACCATTTGCCAAAGAATAACACGACACACAAGCTTAATCAGTGCTCACCCACCAGGATTACTACTTCTTGACATGTTAATGTGTTCAATGCATGTTTTGTCCTCTACTGCAAAAAAAAAAATGAAAAAAATAAAATAATAATAAACAAATATATATATATACACACATACATATACACATAAACACGCACGCACGCACACACATTTATAAACAGTTGAAGTCAGAATTATTAACTCCCGTTTATTGGTTTCCCCAATTTCTGTTTAATGGAGAGAAAATTTCTTCAACACATTTCTAATCATAATAGTTTTAATAACTCATTTCTAATAACTGATTTATTTATCTTTGTCATGATGTCAGTAAATATTATTAGACTAGATATTCTTCAGGACACTTCTATACAGCTTAAAGTGACATTTAAAGGCTTAACTAGGTTAATTAGGTTAACTAGGCAGGTTAGGGTAATTAGGCAAGTTATTGTATAATGATGGCTTGTTCAGATCGAACTATCAATTTTTTTTTAGCTTAATAACAAATAATAAAAGCTTAATAAAATTTTGCTTTATTAAGCTAATAATATTGACCTTAATTTTTTTTTTTCAAAATTAAAACTGCTTTTATTCTAGCCGAAATAAAACCAATAAGATTTTTCTCCAGAAGAAAAAAATATCAGATATACTGTAAATATTTCCATGCTCCGTTAAACATCATTTGGGAAATATTTAAAGAGCCCCTATTATGGGTTTTTGAGAATGACCTTCCATGTAGTGTGTGACAGCTCTAAGTGAAGTGAAATATCCAGCTGAGGCTTTGCGTGCACAGTGTTTAAAACTATTGATTCATTTATAAAAGAGTCAACTCATAGTGGTTCCAATGAATCTTGATAACGAGTCTTTAGCCGTTTCGGCGTGACGTGGATACGAAACTTAAGCTCCGTCCAATTGTTGCGTGTGCAAACCCGGGAAAATTTAAACCTGCTGAACGATTCATATGGGAGTCGCTGGAATAATTAGGTAAAAGTAAATGCATATTATAAGACAATGAAAGTGCTTTTTGACCTTGCATGCAGATCAGTATGTTGTTGGAGACCTTTAAAACTGAAATTTGACCCTTTTTAATGTATATGTAATGCTCTTTAAAAAATAAATTCAACGGGGGCCTAATAATTCTGACTTCAACTGTACATATACAGTTATACAATTTTACAGTTATACAATTATTAGCCCCCCTGTTTATTTATTTCGCCAATTTCTGTTTAATGGAGAGAAGATTTCTTCAACACATTTCTAATCATAATAGTTTTAATAACTCATCTCTAATAACTGATTCATTTTATCTTTGTCATGATGACAGTAAATAATATTTGACTAGATATTCTTCAGGACACTTCTATACAGCTTAAAGTGACATTTAAAGGCTTAACTAGGTTAATTAGCTTAAGTAGGCAGGTTAGGGTAATTAGGCAAGTTATTGTATAATGATGGTTTGTTCTGAAGACTATCGAAAAAAATATAGCTTAAAGGGGCTAATAATATTGACCTTAAAATGGTGTTTAAAAAAATAATAAATGCTTTTATTCTAGCCGAAATAAAACAAATGTCATGCTGGTAGACAAGGAAGACAGAGACGGTTATCTTCTCACAATGTTTGTTAAAAGGCAAGTTCAAATAACACACAGGATATGGCAGGCAGTTGAGTGTGTGCTAGCGGTCTCCGCTCACTGTACTGGGGTGTCAACAATGGGTGTTAGTCCACTCTCTAGTGGTAGCTCGCTGTAAACACAGTAAGTGAGCATAAAGCAACACACAGTTCATCAAGGGGATAGAAGATCTTAGAGGAGACACAACACAAGTATAAGCCGTCCTATTCAAAATGAGAAGGATTGAGGAGCATAGCAAACAATCTTCCGTTGGAGAGGATAAGGCACACAGTTCATGTGAGTGAATACAGATCTTCTAGTCAATGCCAGATAAGTAATGTCACTTCCTTTATCAGTGCGAGGAACTCGAAGACTCAGAAGGAACATCCATGGAAGAAGAGGAGAAGACGAAGGAGCTTGGAGGAAGACAACCATCAGACTTTAATACCGGCCGAGGAATGAACGGATAGGGTGAGTTTATATAGTGTCCATAATGAGGGGGAGACAGGTGCAGATCATTAGAACTCAGGTGAGGATTCACGGGATTGGATGGATATGGTTTGAGGTGGTGAACGGGGATTGGGCGAGCAGGAACGAGCCGGGGATGTGACAACAAATAAGACTCTCCAGAAGAAAACATATTATCAGACATACTGTGAAAATTTCCTTGCTCTGTTAACATCATTTGGGAAACATTAAAAAAAAAAAAAGAAGAAGAAGAATTCAAAGGGGGGCTAATAATTCTGACTTCAACTGTATATATACACACATGCCCGTAGCCAGGGGGGGTTTGGATGGTTCGAACAAACCACCCCCCACGGCCAAAAGGTCCAGAATTTGTCTTTTTAATTATTTTATGTAATTTAATATAATAGAATATATTTATATTAAATATATATTGTAATAAAGTGTATTTTTCAATAACTCTGGCCAGTAATTCGAATCCCATGGAGCCTCAAAGCCACAATAATGTGACGCGAGTCACGTGACATAACCCACTGAGTGGTAACATTTCAATCTTTGATGCGACATCCTTACTGAGTAACGCTCTGGGTCAAAAAGAGCAAGAGAGGCAGAAAAGGCAGGCAGTGGCGTCATTATTGCAAGATATTGAACATATGTTCAAAAAGACTGCCAAACAGGGTAAGGCTAAAGTTACTTACTTCCCAACAAATGAAAAGCTGTCCCTATCCATGAGGTTATAGGCTAACTGGCCGCATTAGCCGGGACGTCCTGTATATTTATTGACTTGTCCAGTGCATGACCTCCCTTTCCCTATTGTTGCCATTATTCTTTTAAAATAACTGTCTGACGAAGGCTTTAATGGCAAGCGGAGTCCTCAGCCGTCAGATGTTACGTCACAGCAAAAGGGGTAATTTCATCACGTCTGGTAAATTGTCCATAGTGTATGTGTGTATATGGGTGTCTCCCAGTGATGGGTTGCAGCTGGAAAGGCAAAACATATGCTGGATAAGTTGGGGGTTCATTCTACTGTGGCGACCCCAGATTAATAAAGCGACTAAGCCGAAAAGAAAATGAATGAAAGTATGTATAAATTTGTTATAAATGCATTGTTTTTTCCCAGTCACATACATTAAATGTTTAAATATCTATTACATATGGTACTGCTTATATTATTTCATCTGTACACCAATATGAGTAGTGAATGTGCGTGTGCGTGGGTGGGGCTGTGTCAGTGTGGTAATGTGGGCTGGTGTAGCTACAGTGGCAGGGCTGATTTTTTGTCCCAGTCCACCCCTGCTGGCCACTTCACTTTCACTTTATCTCAAATATTATCAACACCTCTTATTTCTGTTAGATGTGCAAGCAGGGCGTATGTAAACTGGTCTGGTCATATATCCCCCCTTTTAAAGGTTTAATTACTTTACCAAAGCTAACAACTTCTTTTAGAGCTTCCAGTAGAAAAAATTAAGAAAAACCAAGATGCTTACAATGGTGACTGGTGTGGGATTAAATGGGTTAAATGGGTCTTGCCTGAATTCACGTGACTGCTGGATGCATGCTGACTCACTGGGATGCTGCAGATGTGCGCACATACTTTTATTTCGAAGGCAAAAACACTTTAGACGAAGGGATTGTGAGTAGCAGCTGCTATTATTCATAATTTCAGAACCAGGCGTTAGCTAAATAATCTAGTTCAGTTATTACTGACATTGAGAAGCTCTGATTCCTGCAGCTGCTCTGAGGAAAGAGTCCATCACTAAATCAGAGAGCGGATTTTGGGATCTCTTTTTTTGCAGGTATGAAACTTGTATTTTTTTTAATAATAGTTATTACACTGTAAATATGCTGGGCTGTTTTAACCTAATGTCACATTTGGACAAAGCCAAACGGATTAAAAAGTATAACATAACATTTAACTGAAAATAAATAAATAAATAACCCAACATAGGGTGTGTCCATATTTGACCTACAGTACCACTGGGTTAAAATTCAACTCAGCGTCTTTTTTTTTTTTTTTTAGAGTTTACATCTTTTGTTTTAATTCAGCAAATATATATGCAAATATATGTGTGTGTATGTATGTACAGTTGAAGTCAGAATTATTAGCCCCCCTGTTTTTTCCCCCAATTTCTGTTTAACTGAGAGAAGATTTATTCAACACATTTCTAATCATAATAGTTTTAATAACTCATCTCTAATAACTGATTTATTTTATCTTTGTCATGATGACTAGAGATTCTTCAAGACACTTCTATACAGCTCAAAGTGACATTTAAAGGCTTAACTAGGTTAATTAGGTTAACTAGGCAGGTTAGGGTAATTAGGCAAGATATTGTATATCGATGGTTTGTTCTGTAGACAGTCGGAAAAAAATATAGCTTAAAGAGGCTAATAATTTTGACCTTAAAATGGCTTTTAAAAAATTGAAAACTGCTTTTATTCTAGCCAAAATAAAACAAATAAGACTTTCTCCAGAAGAAAAAATATTATCAGACATACTGTGAAAATGGGCAACCCAGTGGCGCAGTAGGTAGTGCTGTTGCCTCACAGCAAGAACGTCGCTGGGTCGCAGGTTCGAACCTCGGCTGGGCTGGGTCAGTTGGCGTTTCTGTGTGGAGTTTGCATGTTCTCCCTGGGTTCGCGTGGGTTTCCTCCGGGTGCTCCGGTTTCCCCCACAGTCCAAAGACATGCAGTACAGGTGAATTGGGTAAGCTAAATTGTCTATAGTGTATGAGTGTGAATGTGTGTGTGGAAGTTCTCAGAGATGGGTTGCGGCTGGAAGGGCATCCGCTGCGTAAAATCGTGCTGGATAAGTTGGCGGTTCATTCCGCTGTGGCGACCCCGCAAGGGACAAAGCCGACAAGAAAATGAATGAATGAATGAATACTGTGAAAATTTCCTTGCTCTGTTAAACATAATTTGGGAAATATTTAAAAAGAAAAAAAATTCAAAACTGGGTTAATAATTCTGACTTCAACTGTATGTAACTGGAACAAAAACAACCCGTTTATAACTAATTTACACAAGCAGTAAAAACTAAATAAAAATCTGTGAATCTTGTTGAGTCTGAGTGCTGTCTGTTTATGCCGTTTGTCTGCTATTACTTATGATAGGAGTAAGCTGTGAATGTGTATCACACACACACACACACACCTTTACACACAAATAGAGATGCAGCACTAGCAACACTTCAGCATACTTTCAAGAACTCACACTTAGATAATGCTCAACTGAGATGGCAAGTTTGGCATGCTGTCCCAGGAGAGAACCCTGAGCTCTGAGGTAGATGAGCCCAAGGCTCCCACCTGGTCAATGAGCGTTAGGAGGGATACGAGATCAGGTGTTTCTCGAGTGCCCTCTTAAACTCAGGCTAATATCTGATAGATTATGTTTGTATGCGTTAAGTGCTTATGACTGTATTACAATGCATGTTTTTTAGACTGTGGGAGGAAACCGCGAACAAACGGAAAACGCGAACACGGGGAGAACATGCAAACTCCGCGCAGGGAGTGCCGACTGGCTCTATTATAATTTGAACCTGTGGCCTTCTTGCTGCGAGGTATCGGTGCTAGCCACTGAGCCACCGTGTTGCCCGATCATGGAAGAGGAGGAGGGAAGGATAGTGGGAGGGGGGAGGGTTTTCCAAAAACGAAGATATTAAATGGAGTTTAGGAAGGGTATTTATAGTAGTTTTAGAATGATCTGATAGGCTAGCTAATGATTAGTGATGAGGATCAGCTGTAGTCGATCATATCACGTGCTCCTCTCGAAATTAGTTTGTGAAACTTCACTTAATTCTCAAATAACTCTACATGTCATTCTCTGCAGTGTTGTTCTTTATTGCCACTGTCTGTGTGTTGGCTTCTACTTGTTTCTTGACATTGTCTGTCTGATTCTACATCTTGTCGTCCATTTTAACTCTAACTCTGCAATTTTAATATGTGTGTATGGCTGTCTGAGATTATACTGGTCCCTCACTCTTGCCTGACTGTGTCCATGCTTCTTGCTGGTCTCTGCGGTCACTGTGAGTGCCATATCTGGATCACTGCTTATGCTAGGCTTTGCCTCTGTTTTGAATAAACATGTGCTTATGAAAAAATGATAGGTGACCTACTGAATAAATATTAATAATTATGACCTAACGTACAGCTCAGTTCAAATGTAACTATGTAGACATAATTACAATTATTGTCATCTGTTCACCTCTACTTTAAAGTTAATTACAAACCCAAAGTACAGTGTGTAACTCCAAAAAAAACAAACAAAAAGTGCTCTGGGGTCGCTCAAATAATGTGTTGATGCTCTTTGGGCAAGGGATTCATCAAAACAAGCTACAAAAATCAGTCCAAGGCACTCGAAAGATGTGGAAGAAATATTAAAAAGCCTTTATTCACATGGCTAGTCATTTCTCTGCTGAAACGCATAGGTTTTTAAAAGATTAGCCATGTGAATAAAGGCTTTTTAATATCTCTTCCACATCTTTCGAGTGCCGTGGACTGATGTTTATTGCTTGTTACAGTGTGTAACGGTTTTGTTTTTCCTACCTCTCCCATACTCCTCCCTGTCTCTGCTGTAGCATCCTCTCTCACAGCACTGGTGTTGGCAGAGCAGTCTCTGGCTGCACTGATTCCAGCAACAGCCTAGTTAATAAACACATTATAGGATGTAAAGATTGCAGCAAAATGCTTTCTAACTGACTGCTCTCAGCATTGGATTACACATTAATACAATTAAGTAATAACAGTAGCACAAAAAGGAATAGAATAAATAGCAAACAAGCAGCATTATGTGTGTGTGTGTACCAGCAGATTTGGACATTTCTTGAATCCTTCATAATATATATTTATGTGTGAATTAAAGTATGCTGAAGTGTTGCTAGTGCTGCATCTCCATTTGTGTGTAAAAGTGTGTACGTGTGTGTGTGTGTGTGTGATACACATTCACAGGTTTCTCCTATCATAAGGGTTAATTTATCATTAATTAGAGGTTATAGCTATAGGTTCTTTTGCATGTTAGACTATATTGCTTGTAGCATAAATTTCATGTTATCTGCTGGTAATGATATTCTAAAATGTGAGTTCTACGCTGAGCTTACAACTGTTAAACACAGCGTGAATGGTGTCAACATTTCTTAGTATATTTCAGTATAATGACTTGGAAGTATATTTCCTGTTTTCTTCTTACCTCCTCTACCGCGCTACTGTCCTCCGATGCAGCAGCCCAATTTAAACCTTTCCAGAATATTTCAGATAATGTTATGCATTTGGCAGAGTCTGATTTTAGAGCACTTCTTTTGCTTTCTCTTAGCTTTTCCGCACCGCCTTTCCTTTTTTACGGTCCACCTCTGACTATTAGCTTGTGTTGCTCTTACTGTTTATTTGACATTCTTGCCAGATTTTGATTACGTTCGCGTAACCTCTGATTGGGTCGGCCCATCTCCAAACCAACCGGCCATTGCCGATTAAGTTAAATGCTTAACATTTATTATTACTATTATCATCATCATCATCATCATATGTTCACATCATGCAAGAGATAAAAGCTGCCTGCATGTAAAAACAATTAAACAATAAAAATAAATAAATAAAAATGTAAATAAATGTTTTTAAATGCTCCGGCCCTTCTGGCATTTCGTCACCTTGGAATTCTAAGGTTCTGTCTGCGTTCTGGATGGGTTTGAGATATTGAGCTTCAAAGTTTTTGCATTCCATAGCAAACAGTGTGAGTGTAGCATTTGTTTATTAAATAAAGCATCTTAAAATGTAAACAACTTATAAAAACCCATCCCAAAATGTAAATAAGTTGTCATTTAATAAGAATCTGTCAATAATTAAATTTTGACAAAAATGTCAGACAGAAGCTTTTAATTCTAAGGTGATGATTTGCTACAATTGCCAGATGGCCAATCTGCCCCTGTTTTGCGCCATGCGCTTTAGCCTAGAATAGATTGTTAAAATAGAGCCCCTGGTTTTAGACCACAATAATTCATTGGTATGGTGTAGTATTTTGTATTTCAGACACATACTAAGTAAACATAATTTACAGTGACATAAGTAAACATAAGTTGAGCATAATGTATACTTCCATATGAATGGATTTAAAACCTTTGTTCTACTCTGCTCCCAATGTGCCAGAGGAAACACTATTAGGCTCGATAATCAGGCATGTCTGCTTCAGTTAATGTCGTCAATCTGACAATCTGCATGTGTGTCGAGCTGTCGGAGGGGTCGGGTGGAAAAAAATCCTATCCAATAATTTGAGTTTGGACTGCAATACCTAAATCAATCACTAGGTATCCTACATAGAGAACCTTTCAGGACAAATTTGTGTGTGTGATTATTTTGATGATGCACTGTTCCCCCACGTTTCCCTGCTTCTGTGTGTATTTTATTTGAACATATAAATGAAAAATGTGATTTATTTTTTTTTCTTACAGAGATATTAACAGACAAGAACAATGGAACGTAAGCTAAACCAAGAGACAATGCATTTAAATCAATGCACGATGAATACAGTATGGCCAAAACCTGAATGCTTCAAATAGAATTAATGAATAGCATTTTAATTTATGTTGATCTTAGAAATCCAGTGAATAGTATAAATTATTATTTTTTTCTCAGACGGCCATTCTCTTCAGGAGAGAAGGATCATCCTTATTGGGGCAAACGAAGATGGCAACAGCAGAGCAAGATATACAATTGAAAATCAGGCTAGAGAATTGGCTCAACGTGACCTTACAGTTATTGACACACCTGATTTCTCAGACACAGATCATGATAAGAAAATTAGATCAGGGATCATCCAGTCTCTGGTCGACAGCGCTGAAGGTGTTGATGCCATTGTCGTTGTTTTAAAGGTTCAATCTAATGAAAAACTTGAAAGCAAGTTTGTGCAGCAAATTCTGAACACGCTGAAAGAGGATGTCCTGAAACACACAGTGATCTTATTCACTTTTGGAGAAGAGCTAGATGGCGAGGAGATTGAAGAATATATGAATATCAATTCACAAGTGCAGGAGCTTGTAGATAAATGTGGAGGTCACTATTACATCATTGACAGCGAACACTGGAATGACCATAACACAGGATACAGGAGCAACAGAGAGCAGGTGGAAAATCTGCTGGATACCATTGACAAGATGGTGAAAAAGAGCGGCCATTACACCAACAAGCTGATGGAGGAACAAATTCAGGAGGAGATGAAGAATAACAAGTTGCTTGCAGAAAAGAAACCAGCTCAAGCGACTGATTTTATGCATAAAACCACGGAGAGGGCTGCAGGAACTACAACAGGGGTGCTGAGTGGTGCCATAATGGTCTTCGGTGTAGCAGCAGCTGCAATATGGATTATCTGGAGAATGCTGCGGGCTGCATGGCGGCGCCGTGGGTAGCACGTTCGCCTCACAGCAAGGAGGTCGCTGGTTTGAGCCTCAGCTGGGTCAGTTGGCGTTTCTCTGTGGAGTTTGCATGTTCTCCCTGTGTTGGCGTGGGTTTCCTCCGAGTGCTCCGGTTTCCCCCACAAGTCCAAAAACATGTGATATAGGTGAATTGGGTAGGCTGAATTGTCCATAGTGTATGAATGAGTGTGTGTGGATGATTCCCAGTGATGGGTTGTGGCTGGAAGAGCATTCGCTGCGTAAAACATATGCTGGATAAGCTGGTGGTTCATTCCGCGACACCAGATTAATGAAGGGACTAAGCCGCAAATAAAATGAATGGAAAATATTGTGCTTTGCATATCAATTATTGAATATGTCGTTCTGGTGGTGCTGGAGGAGGAGCAGCAACAGCTGGAGGAGGATTATAAAAATAATACCCCATATCTACTCAATAAAATTGAGATGACAGATTACAATCAATATTATTAATTAAATTCAACAAATACGCATTGAGTAACAATTAATTAAATTAGCTTATTTAAAACTAGTCATTGTTAGTGTTCACCAGACAGTCTCTTGTAAAAACACCATTCTTTGTCACAGTTAACCCTCGAGGGTGCCTAGGTGATTTTGATGTTTTAGATGTTTTAACATGCCCTGACATTTGTGCTTATTTCAGCTACTTATTACATTGTATTGGTCAACATGTATTTTTTTTGTATTCAGCATAAACTGTGCTACAATAATATGTGAGAAATATTGATGTACATTTGTCACAGTCACGATCCAACCACTAGAGATCGCTGGAAAACATTCACACTCACACGAACTACAATCCTGCCTCATAATGGACTACAAAACCCAGTATTGCACCACACACACACAACCGGTTTCAGATCCTGACTGATTACACACTCACAGCTGATACTCATGATCATTGATTATTTGGACTATTTAAACCCCTCTGTTCCACACACATGTTGCTGAGTATTGTTATGCTGTGTTCATACCAGACGCGTAAATAGACGTGTGAACATTTGAGTTTACTCGCTTAATTCGCACGTCAAAATCCGCTTCATTTGCGCGTCAAATCAGTTTCATTCGTGCGTCAAATTCACTTCAGAACAGACGTTCTGTCTGCCCGGTGACTGTAGCTTTGTTGCTAAATGGCTAACATGGATTTTATTGAGAGAATAACTGTGTTTATGTGCTTTATGAAGGCTGAAAAACAGCGTATATTTGTTTAGAGCAGTGTCTGAGTCCATTAGATCCTTTCAGAGGTGCACCAGCTGTGTGAGCTCATAAACTCCTCCAGAAACTAAAGCTGGATGATGGAAGCATTCAGCTGTGCTTCTGACTGAGCCGAGTTCAGTATGATGACCTGTTGTCTGTGTAGGCAGGGGGATTTTCCCCCGGGACACCAACAACGGGTGCTACGTCACAATCACACCCCCACAAGAGCAAGCTCCTCATTGGTTAATGCTGCGCCAATGTCACTCACGCTTGATGCTTCTTCCGCGTCTGGTATGAACGCAGCATCAAGCTGTTGCCGTCCTTACATAAGCGTTTTTCCTTGTTTCCTGTGTTTTTGACTGTTTATCGTGTTTTGATTATTTGCTGCCTGCCCTGAACCTTTCACCTGTTTTTGGATTACGCTTCTGGATTGTCTACTATACTGTTAATGCTGGTTTTTGACCCCTGCCTGTCTGACCATTCTCATAAAAAAAAAAGCGTCATTTGGAACTACCCCTGTCTGCCTAGCATCCCTACTAGACATGGGCCGGTATAAGATTCTGACGGCATGATAACCTTGGATAAAAATATCACGGTTTCACAGTATCACGGTATTGTGATTACTGCTCTAACATATATTCTTTTTAAATGTCTGTGTAAAAAACTACGCAACAGAATACTCAGCCCCACAAGTTCCAGCTGCTTTATTGGTCATGGATCCAGCTATACAGCTAGTAAATCTGCAGCAAGGCAAGTGTTTCCTCGAGGACCACATTAAAGACTACCTGGACATTGCAAACCTCTGTAAATACCCAGACTTTGCACTAATAGACTTTTTTTGTTGTGGTTTAAACGAATCACTTAAAACCACCCTCATCCGTGGTGGTCCTCAGGGTTCGCTATATCAGTTTTTGGACTTTGCCCTGCTTACTGCTGGCTCCCCCTTCACAGTTGGTGAAGTGGAGGAGGAAACCCCTAAATTATTATTATTATTATTATTTTTTAATGGGGGGCAATAGACAGCAAGACCCGCCGGCAATGGAGCTTGCTGTTCCCTCTATTAACACTATAATGCTGGCATCACCCATACTCCTGTCTCCAGTTTATCAGTCCTCCAGCTCACAAGATGGCTGCCTCCAGTCCTCTAGTTCACAAAATGGCCGCCTCCAGTCCTCCAGCTTACAAGATGGCCACCTCCAGTTCTCCAGCTTACAAAGTGGCTACAACCAGCCCTCCAGCTCACACAATGGCAAGCACCAGATATCTCTGAATCTCTCGAATGGCGGGCGCCAGAAACCTCTGAATCCCTTGAATGGTGGGCGCCAGAAATCTCTGAATCCCTCGAATGGCAGGCACCAGAAATCTCTGAATCCCTTGAATGGCAGGCACCAGAAATCTCTGCATCCCTTGAATAGCGGGCGGCAGATATCTCTGAATCCCCCGAATGGCGGGCGCCAGATCCTCTTGAATCCTCCAAATGGCGGGCACCAGATCCTCCTAAATCCCTCGAATGGCAGTTGCCAGATCCTCCCGAATAGCGGGTGCCAGATCCTCTTGAATTCCTCGAATAGCCATGGGCGCCAGATCCTTCTGAATTCCCTGAATGGCCAGGGGTGCCAGATCCTCCTGAATTCCTTGAATGGCCACGGACGCCAGATTCTCTCGAATTACCCAAATGGCCTCGGGAGCGAGACCCGCTCGAATTCCCCAAATGACCAATCGTGCCAGATCCGCCTGAATTCCCCAAATGGCCAGGGGTGCCAGATCCTGTTGAATTCCCTGAATGGCCAGGGGCACCAGATCCTCCGAAACTCCACGAAAGGCCAGAGCCGCCACCTGAGTTCCACGAATGGCTGCCAGAGCCATGTGACTTGCCAGAGCTATGTGACCCACCAGGGTTAAATGAACTGCCAGTGCCTCCTTAACCTAAGCCTCCTGACCCACTGGGGTTAAATGAACTGCCAGTGCCTCCTGAACCAAAGCCTCCTGACCCACTGGGGTTAAATGAACTGCCAGTGCCTCCAGAATCTAAGCCTCCTGACCCACTGGGGTTAAATGAACTGTCAGTGCCTCCTTAACTTAAGCCTCCTGACCCACTGGGGTTAAATGAACTGCCAGGGCCTCCTGAACCAAATCCTCCTGACCCACTGGGGTTAAATGAACGGAAAGTGCCTCTTGAACCAAAGCCTCCTGACCCACTGGGGTTAAATGAACTGCCAGTGCCTACTGAACCAAAGCCTCCTGACCCACTGTGGGTGTATGACCCGTCTATGCCTGCTGAATCAAAGCCCCCAGACATACCCCAGCTCCATGCTCCAGGCCCTCCGCAGCTCCACGCTCCAGGCCCTCCGCAGCTTCACGCTTCAGACCCTCCGCAGCTCCACGCTTCAGGCCCTCCGCAGCTCCACGCTTCAGGCCCTCCCGCAGCTCCAGGCCTTCCGCAGCTCCACGCTTCAGGTCCTCCGCAGCTCCACGCCCCAGGCCCTCTGCAGCTCCACGCTCCAGGCCCTCCGCAGCTCTATGCTCCATGTACACCTCCACTGCATGGTCCTGGCCTTCTATCCCTCCCCCTGTTCCGCCTCTGCTCCACCTGAACTCTGTATGGAGCGTCTGGAATCCGGTACTTAGAGGGGGGGCTCTGTCACTATCACCAGCGATCTAACCACTAGAGATTGCTGGAAAACATTCACACCCACACGAATTACAATCCTGCCTCATAATGGACTACAAAACCCAGTAATGCGCCACACACACAACCGGTTTCAGATTCATACTCATGATCATTGATTATTTGGACTATTTAACCCCCTCTGTTCCACACACATGTTGCTGAGTATTGTTAAGCCGTTGCCGTCCTTACATAAGCGTTTTTCCTTGTTTGCTGTGTTTTATGGCTTTTTATCGTGCTTTGATTCTTTGCTGCCTGCCCTGAACCTTTCACCTGTTTTTGGATAAAGCTTCTGGATTGTCTACTATACCATTAATGCTGTATTTTGACCCCTGCCTGTCTGACCATTCTCATAAAAAAACTGCATTTGGAACTACCCCTGTCTGCCTAGCATCCCTACGCAACAACATACTTGCGTTTTTTAGAAAAACAATATTATGCATGGTTAGTAGATTTTGGAGAAACAATAGTATCTGAAATAAGGTCTAAAAAACATACTGAATGTGCCTGAACAAGACTTGTAGGCTAGAATATTTCCTTCACTGGTGTCTAGCTGAGATCAAGACTTTTTATTACGTTTGGCTAACTAAACCAATCTACTCTCGGGAGGGGAGTACTATTTTATATCATCTGTTTCTATGTTATTTATACTTGTCTCTTTTATTCCTATTTATGTAAAGCACTTTGAATTGCCACTGTGTATGAAATGTGCTATATAAATAAACTTGCCTTGCCTTCCCAAATATGTGAAAATTATTCTGTTCTCTCATTCATAGAAAACATTACAATGAATTGTTTTGGGTGATCTCCGCTCTATGCATGAGTGACAATGGTTATACTGCTCCTCCTTGTGCGTTTCCGTGCGCATGAACACAATTAAGCAGCAAGCCAAACTCCATTCAAATAAAGACTGGAGGCAGGGCATTCTTTACACAACTGTTAAAGTGCGCTTTAGCAATGTCAAAATGAAAGCAAACATTTAAAAGGGTTCTGAGTTTAGTCAATTTTAGCTTAATTTTTATAATATTAATAATAATAATAATAATAATAATGAATATAGTAAATAAAAATATAATTATAGTGTAGCCTACTGTGGGAATGTGCAGTGAACTAAACATTTTTATTAGGCTACATATCCCTAACTGAAAAATGAATGGCAGTTGAGTTGCGTCTCTGCTAAAATTAATTTAACAGCAAATTTCTTCTGCGTTTTTCCCCTTTTAAGCTCAAGACAGTTGTATTTAAAGAAATAGTTAACCAAAACATGTATTGAATTATGCTGCTCGCCTTCATCTTATCCCCTAGTTTCTCCTGTGTGAGTTTAGAGTGCGCTTCCGCTGCCGCGTGCACGCTTTTAAGGCTATATACGGGCGCACCTGACCTGACGCAGGATCAGATCTCTGGACTATAGCTTTAATTTCACAATTTTCATAACTGAATTGCTATTTCATATTATAAAGTGAAGATTCATAAACTAATTTCGAGAGAAGCACGTGATATGATTGAGCACGACTGGCTGCTCATCTGTAATCAGTAATAGTCCAATCAGAGTGACCCAAGCTTGCTATAAATGGATCGTTTTCTCCCTACTGCTCTATCTTCATTTTGGAAGAATCCCCCCTTTTCACCCCTTCTCCTCTTTTTCCTCCCTTTTCTAAGGTGGAGCTCTCGAGACCTACCTGATCTCGGATCCCCTGATATGCTTATTGACCGGGCGGGAGCCTTGGGCTCAAGTATCTCCGAGCTCAGGGTTCTCTCCCGGGACAGCATGCCAAACCTGCTATAAATGCTAAGCATATCTAAGTGGGAACTCTTGAAATATCTACATTTGTGTGTTCTGAAGGTTGGAATGACAGGAGTGTAAGTAATTAATGACAGAAAGAATTTTCAGTTGAGTGAACAATTATTATACACATTATTTCTGAGGGGGCAATGCTCCCTTTTGCCCCCCCATAGCGTCGGGCCTGATCCAAGTTCATTTATTAAAAAAAATATATTTTTTTCCCCACATATAGTCATGCATAGCTCAGAACAATATAGTTATACATTTGAAGGTGAGGAACAGTGTTACCAGATTGTTGTTTTCCACAACAGTAATCATCCAAAATCTATATAAATTATGCAAAATGCAATAATTATTACCACTAATAATACAATTGTATTCATAACTGCATCAATATTAAAGCAAATCCAGTGTTTCTCAAAAGTTTAAAGGCTTCATTGTAACTGCAATTATTTTCCATGCCTTAAAAGAAACAAAAAAGGCAGACATAACAGAAATTCTGCCTGTCTGAGCACATTTTATTCATTGTACAACACAAAACTAACCAAAAACTGCTGAATCTACAATAATCTAATATATATAGTGAATCTAATATATATAGTGATATCTGATTGGTCTGGTGACATTAAATATAAGAGACAGAAAGAAATCACTGATGTATTCTGATATCCCAATGCATAAAAGCACAACTCTGAATGATGAAGCCAAGCGTAAGAGAAAGGAAAGGCGCCTCCGCCAGAGGGCGCGCCGAACCAACAGACCAGCTGGAGGAACTTTGGATGACCCTCACTTCTCAACTTACACACATGACTCTCAGTGCATGAGTTTGTAGGCACACTAGGCATGTTGATGATAAAAACTGCTTAAATGATTAATGTTTTTAATATACTCGAATGACTATATATCTGTCTGCCCGAAGGATTAACTCACGTTCAAGATCATGCTTGTCAATATTAATTAATTAGGTTATATATCTAATATGCTCTGTTCCTACGGACCAGTTTCCCGAGTAGAAAACTTGAAGTTGATCCTTATCTATGCATGAAAAAGTATAAAAGCTGAAATTTACAAGCCAGCCTTGCGTGTTTCTGACTTCTTTGTATTGAAGTTGGTAGCCTTTTATTCTCAATGGAGGATAAAGTAAGGATTTTGTTTCTGTTATTTGTATCTTTGTTTATTCTACTTTTTCACTGGATTTCTATTTTATTAGTAAAAGTGTATTTTATTAATTTTTCTTCACTGGAGTGGACATTGAATTCATTCTCCAGAACCCATCAAGTTACCCTGTGTGGTAAAGTATGAGTCTAAATTATTCTTTTTGCAAAACATTATAAAAGATGGTCCTTTAACTAAACTCTAGCTAAGAAATATAGCCAAGAGAGGATTCTGGTTTATCTTTGTTTAATTCGGGTAATTAAATAAAGGCGATCCAGTACAATTTCCATGCACACAAACACACACACTGTGTCGGGAATGCCTGTGCGATCACATCCATCAATGTAGAAAAGTGATGTAAAATGATAATTTTCGTAATTTAATAAAATATTTGCATACTGACCACAGGGAAAACTCCCGATCACAGATATTTGTATATATGTGTGTATATCTCTGGCTCTGGATGGCCAGTCCAGGGCTATTCAATTTGTCATGGGGGCCAGTTTATGAAAAGCATCCCAAAATCAGATTTTGGTTGTACGATTATATAGTCTAAAGAATAATCACGGTTATCACGTCTAATGTAAATTTAAGCTTTATATTCGGTAAGTATTTAAATGAACTGTTGTTATCATCTGTGTTCATGCATACATAATCATTATAATAATAATTCATCAAACATATGGTTTACATTGCACTGAAAGCCACGCACAACTCTCAGCTCTACGGCGTGAGACGTTTTCTACTGGGTTCGCCTGTTGGTTGTGCGCGCATATTGGCATATATACTTAGATTTGGAAATAACGAACTTGCGCATGGAAAAGACGCGATATGTGAATGGCCCGCTGCTATAGTTAATTCAGTGTGCGTGCGTATTAGCCTCGGTGTATAAGCTCTGAACTTTAACTAGTGCACAGGTGGCATAACTTTGTTTAGTTGCAGCAGTTTCGTTCTGTGCAACAGAAACGCCGCATTGAGAAGCCTTTACGATTAAGTATCCAAATGTTTTCGGCTGCTCGCACCACTCATTCGCTTAATGTCAGGTGACTCACGCTCTGCGCAGCCTTCAACTGCAGCTCGTGCTGTATTGGACAGACGCACGTCACTTCATAACTATAGCGGCCGTTTTTCGACTGAACTAAATTTATTTTTGATGTCTTGGTCACACTATTTGGAGGGCCGGAACAAATTGCCTTGGGGGCCAAGTTCGGCCGACGGGCTGCCAATTGAATAGCCCTGCACTACACCTTGGCCCCATATTCATTTCAAAGGAGCGCTACACTGTACCAAAATGTCGGCTCTATTGACACATTACTTCCAATAGGCAACAACAGCGTATGCAACATCTAATGTAAATATCTATGGCCAATGGTTACAGGCGCGCTCTCAGTAGCTCTAAGCATCATATGAATTCTGTTCTTAAAGCTGTACAGCATATATAAAATCTCAAGGTAATTATTTCACAGTGAAGTAATTCACCGGATCAAAACCAGTTCGAATCAGGCTTGGAATTTTGAGCGCAAATTGCTTCATTTGCTCCGGGGCTTGTACGGTCAGCATAACAGGGGCCAATTCGTTCAACGCTCTTCCCCCCAACACTCTGGCCCTAAGCTGGACAGATGCGGCCGCAATTTTGGTTAATCGGTAACCAACTAGACAAAACGCCTTTCATTACCTCCATCACAAGACTTTTGGATGACCAGATCATGTGATCTGGGGCCATTTGTTCGCCCTTAGGGACAATCCACATCCACAGATGGACAGAGTTTCTCAGAGACAAAGAGATCCCAAAAGAAATGAATTAGAGACTTAAAGACAATTCTTATAAAGGTTATAACCAAGGCAAAAATTTCTATTTTGAATGACATTTATATGTACTGATGTGCTGTGTTTATTCCAACCAACCAGGTTCATAATGTGTGGTTTTTACCCCTAAAACAGGCTAAAATGATCTGTAAGTGTTTGAAATGCTTCGTGTTTGGATTTAAACAAAATTATTTCTTATTTGCAATACATTGCTGTAAATGAGAATTTTGTGATACGAACCATATTCGTCTTGTAACATTTGATGTCAGATAGTTACAATTTTACCAGAGATTTTACCACGTGAAATCTCTCGCAGTCGGTTAATTATTAAACCGGATTACACTGGTACGGGGCGTGGCCCCGCCCTTCATCTTGCCGTTCATTGGACGACAGTGTTAGAGGGACGGATCAATATGTGTCCCTTAAGAGCCACTGCAGCCCAAAATCAGCGCCTTTTAGCATCAAGCCGGTGTCCGCTTGCTGTTGCTGTTCTGCCCCCAATCGCCACCACGCGGTTGGGTCACCACAAACACTTCATCCAAACCTCCTAAGTTTGGAAACCTCTGAAACTTCCGCGAACTGACTCTCCCCGGAGTCCGTACCCCGGTCACCCAGGACAACAGATCCACTCCCGTCCACGGAGTGAATCCCGGAGACGTCACAGAGAAACCAACCTAGGAGCGCCACATGTTTCCTCAAGCCATCCGGCGAGGGAAAATCCAAGCAAAGACTTCAACAAACTCGCAAGTACACGACAACTGTTGTCTCTTTCTGATCTGGTGCATATGATTTTAAGCAGCTAAAGATGAGTCAAATCTCTGCTTTTGTGGTTTCTCAGGTGATTCTAAGATCTAGTACGAAATACTAGATGATTCGGGACTGTTGGTCAACTCATTTTGCATCCTCTGAACTGCCTGTGTGTGTGTGTGTGTGTGTGTGTGTGTACGTGTGTTTGTGAACGTGTGTGTGCGTTTGTTTGTTGTTTTGATTATTGCATAGATTAGCCTCGGGTATCGAATAGTGTAGCTCAATAAATCTTTGTTCTCCTTTGTAAGAACTGCGTTCTTGTTTATGTGCTTCTAAGTCATTGCCTCAAGCTATAGATTGTGTTACCTTACTAAAATTTAACCCTATTCTGTGTTATGTTATTATTGCTGGCCACGGAAATAATATAGACAAGATTGGTAAAAATGTGTTGTCTCTATTTGCGGGACAAACTTCAGATAGGGTTTGAATCTTTGATCTGATTCAATCCGACTCAATTGAGTCGAATCAATGATTCGAATCTTCAGGATCCGAGTCATTGATCTGAGCTAATAATTCCTAATCGATCTTTTAACGTAGATTGATTTCTTACAACAGTGTGACAATAAAACAAGAAATGAAACCTGAATGAATCACTCTTATGGTCATATATCAATTTAAGTCACAACAGTGTTATTTCACAAGATAACCTGAATGGCTCTATTTGGAAAGAATGAATCATAGAGTAGCCTAATTGAGGTGATTTAGGAGTGCATCTGCATAAAACATAATAAACAAATTACAAGCGAAACGGAGATGAATAAAGCAAATATACAAATGAAGGAGTCTAACAGTATGTACAGGTAAGGAAATAAAAGAATCCAGCGTACAATAAAGCTATATAAATAATCATATACGCTGCAAAAAATGTTTCCAGACCAAATATCAAAAAATTCTTAAAGTAAAAAAGTATTGTCTTGTTTTTCGTTTTGACATAAGATTATGTTGTTTACCCCATTAAGGAAAAACTTCTGCATATTATTTCTGGAAACAATACAATATTTTTTTTGCTTGTCTAGAAAATGCTTTTTTTTTTTTTTTTTTTTAGATATTTGGACTAGGAACAAGACAAAAATTCTAAGTAAAAAGCGCACAATTAATCTTAGGGTGACACAGGTGGCGCAGTGGGTAAAACTGTCGCCTTACAGCAAGAAGGTCGCTGGTTTGAGCGTCAGCTGGGTCAGTTGGTATTTCTTTGTGGAGTTTGCATGTTCTCCCCGTGTTGCTGTGAATTTCCTCCGGGTGCTCCGGTTTCCCCTACAAGTCCAAACACATGTGGTATAGGTGAATTGAATAAGCTAATTGTCCGTAGTGTATGTGTGTGAATGTGTGTGTGTGGGTGTTTCCCAGTGATGGGTTGCAGCTGGAAGGGCATGCGATGCGTAAAACATATGCTGGATAAGTTGGCGGTTCATTCCGCTGTGGCGACCCCAGATTAATAAACCGACTAAGCCGAAAAGAAAATGAATGAATGAAGTGAATGCATTAATTTGTTATAAATGGATTGTTTTTGTTCCAGTCACATACATTAAATGTTTAAATATCTATTACATATGGTACTGCTTATATTATTTCATCTGTACACCAATATAAGTAGTGAATGTGCGTGTGTGGGGCTGTGTCGCTGTGGTAATGTGGGCTGGTGTAGCTACAGTGGCAGGGCTGATTTTTTGTCCCAGTCCGCCCCTGCTGGCCACTTCACTTTCACTTTATCTCAAATATTATCAACACCTCTTATTTCTGTTAGATGTGCAAGCAGGGCGTATGTAAACTGGTCTGGTCATATATTCCCCCTTTTAAAGGTTTAATTACTTTCCCAAAGCTAACAACTTTTCCAGCTTCCAGTAATAATAATAAGAAAAACCGAGATGCTTATCATGGTGACTGGTGTGGGATTAAATGGGTCTTGCCTGAATTCACGTGACTGCTGGATGCATGCTGACTCACTGGGATGCTGCAGATGTGCGCACATACTTTTATTTCGAAGGCAAAAACCCTTTAGACGAAGGGATTGTGAGTAGCAGCTGCTATTATTCATAACGGATCAATTTCAGAACCAGGCGGTAGCTAAATAATCTAGTTCAGTTATTACTGACATTGAGAAGCTCTGATTCCTGCAGCTGCTCTGAGGAAAGAGTCCATCACTAAATCAGAGAGCGGATTTTGGGATCTCTTTTTTTGCAGGTATGAAATTTGTATTTTTTTTAATAATAGTTATTACACTGTAAATATGCTGGGCTGTTTTAACCTAACATCACATTTGGACAAAGCCAGACAGATTAAAAAGTATAACTTAACATTTAACTGAAAATAAATAAATAAATAACCCAACATAGGGTGTGTCCATATTTGACCTACAGTACCACTGGGTTAAAATTCAACTCAGCGTCTTTTTTAGAGTGAAAGGGAGCATGTTTTTAACACTTTACATCTTTTGTTTTAATTCAGCAAATATATATGCAAATATATGTGTGTGTATGTATGTAGAGTTGAAGTCAGAATTATTAGCCCCCCTGAATTATTAGCCCCCCGTTTATTTTCTGTTTAACAGAGAGAAGATTTTTTCAACACATTTCTAATCATAATAGTTTTAATAACTCATCTCTAATTACTGATTTATTTTATCTTTGCCATGATGACAGTAAATAATATTTGACTAGATATTCTTCAAGACACTTCTATACAGCTTGAAGTGACATTTAAAGGCTTAACTAGGTTAACTAGGCAGGTTAGGGTAATTAGGCAAGTTATTGTATATCGATGGTTTGTTCTGTAGACAGTCGGAAAAAAAATATAGCTTAAAGGGGCTAATAATATTGACCTTAAAATGGCTTTTAAAAAATTAAAAACTGCTTTTATTCTAGCCAAAATAAAACAAATAAGACTTTCTCCAGAAGAAAAAATATTATCAGACATACTGTGAAAATTTCTTTGCTCTGTTAAACATCATTTGGGAAATATTTAAAAAAGAAAAGGAAATTCAAAACTGGGTTAATAATTCTGACTTCAACTGTATGTGACTGGAACAAAAACAACCCGTTTATAACAAATTTCCACAAGCAGTAAAAACTAAATGAAAAAAAATCTGTGAATCTTGTAGAGTCCGTGTGCTGTCTGCTGTCCGTTTGTCTGCTATTACTTATAATAGCAGTCAGGGCCGTGCACAGGGGGGTGGCCCGGTGGCTAGAGCCACTGCCCCTCTGCCCTCCTTGGCTGAGGTGCCCCTCTCACCTCTCAGAGTCAGCCCCCAAACCCCCCGGCTCTTCACTTTGCGAACCCCGCCCTTACATTCATGATTTTAACGACATCCCCCCCTATCCCGCACTTTACTTCCCGATCGCACCCCCCCCCCCCACCCAGTCTTCACTTCGTGATTGTCCAATGCCCTTACAACACCCTGTCCCACCCCAGCTCGTTAAGCACCTGCCCCTATAAGGGTCTGTGCACGACCCTGATAGGAGTAACCTGTGAATGTGTATCACACACACACACACCTTTTCACACAAACAGAGATGCAGCACTAGCAACACTTCAGCATACTTTAATTCACAAATAACTCTACATGTCATTCTCTGCAGTGTTGTTCTTTATTGCCACTGTCTGTGTGTTGGCTTCTACTTGTTTCTTGGCATTGTCTGTCTGATTCTACATCTTGTCGTCCATTTAAACTCTAACTCTGCAATTTTAATATGTGTGTATGGCTGTCAGAGATTATACTGGTCCCTCACTCTTGCCTGACTGTGTCCATGCTTCTTGCTGGTCTCTGCGGTCTCTGTGAGTGCCATATCTGGATCACTGCTTATGCTAGGCTTTGCCTCTGTTTTGAATAAATATGTGCTTATGAAAAAATGATAGGTGACCTAATGAATAAATATTAATAATTATGACCTAACGTACAGCTCAGTTCAAATGTAACCATGTAGACATAATTACAATTATTGTCATGTGTTCACCTCTACTTTAAAGTTAATTACAAACCCAAAGTACAGTGTGTAACTCCAAAAAAACCAACAAAAAGTGCTCTGGGGTCGCTCCAATAATGTGTTGATGCTCTTTGGACAAGGGATTCATCAGAACAAGCTACAAAAATCAGTCCACGGCACTCGAAAGATGTGGAAGAAATATTAAAAAGCCTTTATTCACATGGCTAGTCATTTTGGCAGAGAGCTGTACCTGTACCTGGGTAACAGTACCTGATCACTGTTACCCTGATGAAGGCAGCTCTCTGCCGAAACGCATAGGTTTTTAAAAGATTAGCCATGTGAATAAAGGCTTTTTAATATTTCTTCCACATCTTTCGAGTGCCTTGGACTGATGTTTGTTGCTTGTTACAGTGTGTAACGGTTTTGTTTTTCCTACCTCTCCCATACTCCTCCCTGTCTCTGCTGTAGCATCCTCTCTCACAGCACTGGTATTGGCAGAGCAGTCTCTGGCTGCACTGATTCCAGCAACAGCCTAGTTAATAAACACATTATAGGATGTAAAGATTGCAGCAAAATGCTTTCTAACTGACTGCTCTCAGCATTGGATTACACATTAATACAATTAAGTAATAACAGTAGCACAAAAAGGAATAGAATAAATAGCAAAAAAGCAGCATTATGTGTGTGTGTACCAGCAGATTTGGACATTTCTTGAATCCTTCATGATATATAGTTATGTGTGAATTAAAGTTTGCTGAAGTGTTGCTAGTGCTGCATCTCCATTTGTGTATAAAGGTGTGTACGTGTGTGTGTGTGATACACATTCACAAGTTTCTCCTATCGTAAGGGTTAATTTATCATTAATTAGAGGTTATAGCTATAGGTTCTTTTGCATGTTAGACTATATTGCTTGTAGCATAAAACAGTCTGTTCACCCTAAATTTCATGTTATCTGCTGGTAATGATACTTTAAAATGTGAGTTCTACGCTGAGCTTACAACTGTTAAACACAGCGTGAATGGTGTCAACATTTCTTAGTGTATTTTAGTATAATGACTTAGAAGTATATTTCCTGTTTTCTTCTTACCTCCTCTACCGCGCTACTGTCCTCCGATGCAGCAGCCCAATTTAAACCTTTCCAGAAGATTTCAGATAATGTTATGCATTTGGCAGAGTCTGATTTTAGAGCACTTCTTTTGCTTTCTCTTAGCTTTTCCTGACCGCCTTTCCTTTTTTACGGTCCACCTCTGACTAATAGCTTGTGTTGCTCTTACTGTTTATTTGACATTCTTGCCAGATTTTGATTACGTTCGCGTAACCTCTGATTGGGTCGGCCCATCTCCAAACCAACCGGCCATTGCCGATTAAGTTAAATGCTTAACATTTATTATTACTATTATTATCATCATCATCATCATCATCATATGTTCACATCTTGCAAGAGATAAAAGCTGCCTGCATGTAAAAACAATTAAAAAATAAAAATAAATAAATAAAAATGTAAATAAATGTTTTTAAATGGTTCGGCCCTTCTGGCATTTCGTCACGTTGGAATTCTAAGGTTCTGTCTGCGTTCTGGATTAGTTTGAGATGTTGAGCTTCAAAGTTTTTGCATTCCATAGCAAACAGTGTGAGTGTAGCATTTGTTTATTAAATAAAACATCTTAAAATGTAAACAACTTATAAAAAAACATCCCATAATGTAAATAAGTTGTCATTTAATAAGAATCTGTCAATAACTCAATTTTGACAAAAATGTCAGACAGAACCTTTTAATTCTAAGGTGACGATTTGCTACAATTGCCAGATGGCCAATCTGCCCCTGTTTTGCGCCATGCGCTTTAGCCTAGAATAGATTGTTAAAATAGAGCCCCTGGTTTTAGACCACAATAATTCATTGGTATGGTGTAGTATTTTGTATTTCAGACACATACTAAGTAAACATATTTTACAGTGACATAAGTAAACATAAGTTGAGCATAATGTATACTTCCATATGAATGGATTTAAAACCTTTGTTCTACTCTGCTCCCAATGTGCCAGTGGAAACACTATTAGGCTCGATAATCAGGCATGTCTGCTTCAGTTAATGTCGTCAATCTGACAATCTGCATGTGTGTCGAGCTGTCGGAGGGGTCGGGTGGAAAAAAATCCTATGCAATAATTTGAGTTTGGACTGCAATACCTAGATCAATCACTAGGTATCCTACATAGGACAACTTTCAGGCCAAATTTGTGTGTGTGATTATTTTGATGATGCACTGTTTCCCCACGTTTCCCTGCTTCTGTGTGTATTTTATTTGAACATACAAATGAAAAATGTGCATATTTTTTTTCTTACAGAGATATCAACAGACAAGAACAATGGAACGTAAGTTAAACCAAGAGACAATGCATTTAAATCAATGCACGATGAATACAGTATGGCCAAAACCTGAATGCTTCAAATAGAATTAATTAATTGCATTTTAATTTATGTTGATCTTAGAAATCCAGTGAATAGTATAAATTATTATTTTTTTCTCAGACGGCCATAATGTTCAGGAGAGAAGGATCATCCTTATTGGGACAAATGAAGATGGCAACAGCAGAGCAAGATATACAATTGAAAATCAGGCTAGAGAATTGGCTCAACGTGACCCTCGTTTCCCGAGACCCAGAAACCTCACAGTTATTGACACACCTGATTTCTTAGACACAGATGACGATGTGAAGACTAAATCAGCGATCATCCAGTCTCTGGTCGACAGCGCTGAAGGTGTTGATGCCATTGTCATTGTTATAAAGGTTCAATCCAGTGGAAAACATGAAAGCAAGTTTGTGCAGCAAATTCTGAACACGCTGAAAGAGGATGTCCTGAAACACACAGTGATCTTATTCACTTTTGGAGAAGAGCTAGATGGCGAGGAGATTGAAGAATATGTGAAAATCAATTCACAAGTGCAGGAGCTTGTAGATAAATGTGGAGGTCGCTATCACATCATTAACAGCAACCACTGGAATCACGGTAGCAACCGAGAGCAGGTGAAAAATCTGCTGGATACCATTGACCAGATGGTGAACGAGAACGGCTCCTACACCAATATGCATAATAAAACTGCGGAGAGGGTTGCAGGAACAGCAACAGGGGCACTGACTGGTGCCATCATGGGCTTAGGTGTAGCAGCAATATTGTATTTTTGCACATCAATTATTAAAAATCCTTCTGGGGGTGCTGAAGGAGCAGCAGCAGGGGGAGCAACAGCTGAAGGAAAATCAACAGCTGGAGGAGGAGGAGCAACAGATGGAGGAGGAGCAGCTGCAGCAGCAGGGGGAGCAACAGCTGGAGGAAGCGCAACAGCTGGAGGAGCAGCAGCAGCAGGGGGAGCAACAGCTGGAGGAAACAGCTGGTTTTAGGCAGAGATGGGAAGTAACGAAGTACAAATACTTCGTTACTGTACTTAAGTAGTTTTTTCGGGTATCAGTACTTTACTCCACTACTTATTTTCTTGACAACTTTTTACTTTTACTTCTTACATTTTTACACAAATATCTGTACTTTCTACTTCTTACATTTTTTAACCACGGTCGTTACTTTCGTTTTCATGTGTCAGATGGCGCGATCTATATTATGTCTTGTCATAGCGCAACATGAACGCAGTTCTATTTTTCCTCATTGCGCGCCTGCGTGGGCTAGTTCATGAAGGTTACTATGAGAAAGGCTAGGATCACTACGTAGATGTGACAGAGGGAGTCGGCGAATTTAACATGACTGATGCTGCCCTGTTTACACGGTAATAAGACACCTTTTGCTCGTTCGGATCACAGGTAAACGAGACACATTCCAGTCAAAAACATGCCGTTTAAATGCTTAAGCCTTTTGTCCACTTCCGATCATACTGCATGGGCTTCTCTGGTCTTTCTAATCTAATACCGTGAAAAATAGTGCTTTTTGTAAAGATTAGTACATTTAGGACTAAAACAATCAAATACTTTATAAAAAATGTGTGCATGGCGGTTTATTTCCTTTATTTCTGGTGAGTTCATATCTCCTAATACAGAATTTATGCTGTTTTTCAGTTTTTATTGATGTTTTTAATTAACTATATGATTTTACATATTGGCCGATACTGTTGTCTTCAATTAATAATTGTAACAAATATTTTACAACAACAAAAGTAGCTATACTGGGCAATTTATGAATAAAAATATAATGCAAAAGATCCTGAATTTATCATGTGTAAAACGATCATGCACATGTCTTGTAGATTGTAGTCATGCCTTAGTATGTTGCTTTTAGGATAGAATAAATGTAGTACAGTTTGTCTCAGTCACTTTGGCACATTTCTCAGATCAGAATTGTAGGCCTAAGTGCATTTCTCAAAACAACACGTATAAATAGCAAAACACCATGGATTACCTGCAAAAGCCAGTCTCCTGCTCAAAACCCTTCAGTTCATCTCTCAAAACTAAATTTCTGTGTCAGTGAACATGTCCGTGGCCTCAGAATGACATGTCCTTGTGTCATTGTACATGAATAAGACTCAAATTACTTAGTAGTCATGTTGTCAATAACAGTGTACTCTGGAGGGCTGTTCTGGTGTAAACTATGGTGATATTCTTGCTGTTTGTTCTGTAATGAATTGCCAGATCATGTCATTCTGATACAGAAAGGAAAAGAGAGCACCGCATATCACAAATACAACACAAAAGTAAAAATGTGAACAGGACAACCTCCTTTTAGACCTTCATTAGAAAAAGTCCAGATTCACCTGGGAGAAATGTAAAAATGCATTATGACTAAATATGAAGACAACTTGTTCAGGCATTTGAACGATTAAATGTTGTGGGGGTGAGTCTATTCAACAGAGATAAAATAATACATGTTGATCAACATGACATGAGCAACTGATAACATAGGAAACATCAGAGAATTGCACATAATCATTTGCATGGATGAACAAAAGCATTTGCAACTTGTTCATAAAGAGAAACTGCTTTATTCATGTGCACAAGTGACACAATGATGATCTGAAGATTGAACAGTGGGTTTAGAGAATTTCAATTCTGATCTGAGAAATGGACCAAAGGGACTGAGAAAAACTGTAACAGAATTAATGTTTATTCATTAAATAAAATAACCACAATACCTGAAAAAACACTGAAATAGCGGGTTATATATGAGAGCTGCTCTTTGAAGAGAATAAAGCAGCTTTAGCCTAATGCAAAACAATAGTTTGCAGTCAAATAATATAAGTATTTATTTTAGCAAAAGAAAAAAATCAATATATTTCGGACAGAATTGAGTGTAAAATGTAAGACATTATTTATAAAGATAGACAGAGTGTGTCAACATGAATGGCAGCTGTCGTTTTTGATTAGTTTGATACACGGGCCGACTTTTTAAGCTATGTTGTTCATCTATATTACAGGGTGTGATGCTGCTTGGCTACTCTCATAAAATTTCACAAACATTTTACATAAAAACTGGAAATGTAAGTTATTTTATCTTAATGCATCAATAGGATTTGAGGTCTAGTTACCTACCTATCTCACTCACTATCCTTCAGCTTAGTCCCTGATTTATCAGGGGTCACCACAGCAGAATGAACCGCCAATTATTCCAGAATTTGTTTTACGCAGCGGATACCTTTCCAGCTGCATCCCAGTACTGGGAAACACCCATACACATTTACATACACACTTATAAACTACTGCAAATGTACTTGAATTATTATTCGTCTATACCGCATGCATTTGGACCGTGTTTGAAACGGGTACTTTTTACTTTTTTACTTGTGTACATTTTTCAGGCGGTTCTTCTTTACTTTTACTTAAGTACAAAAGTGTAGTCAGTACTTCTACTTTTACCAGAGTCGTTTTAAACATGAGTATCTGTACTTCTACTTAAGTAAAGGATGTGTGCACTTTTGCCATCTCTGGTTGTAGGATTAAAACGATCACAGTCCACACTGGCGTTTCACCCAGCGTTTCTGAACAACTGACCACATCACATGACCACACACACACTCTGGCATGCGATGCAGCGTATGTGGATGTCTGAGCTCCAGGCAGTCATCTACCCAGATGAGAGCTGTGCGTGTCGGACTGTTCATCAAGGATCTACCGCTGGATTTAATCTCACTATATTTGTTAAACGGGATATTTCATTCATCTTGTCTATATCTATTCATGACATATTCCCCGACTTTGGTCTTTTGAATCTATTACTTGTTCTCAGGTAACGTACGTCTGAGCACAAAGATAAAGTCTATTAATTAAATGTAACCACGTACACTGATTCTGCACATCTGACTGATTGCCTTTATGTCCTATATTGTATAAACTTATTGTACGTTATACTTTTATAATGGCCATTATTGATTATTAAAACTAATATTCAGCAAAAGAGACGGGGTATGTTTCATATGTTAAATGAGAATGATAGGAGTGTCTGTTAAGTTAATATCAAAATGAAAATAAACAGGTGCTTATATCATGTTTTTATTTTATTGCTAAGAAAGTGAAACAGCGTAGCCAGGGTGATGTGAATGATGTTATAAAGTACACTGTTCCCTTTGAAGATTTACCCGGTCCCGATGTGTTCTCAGGAGTTTGTTTTCCATATCAAACTTGCAAAGTCTGAACTTACAAGGAGAGGAGGCAAGACTGAACTGTGTGTAGGCTACGTAATATTGAGGAAAAAGCCCCAATCTGATAGGCGAATGTCTGCATCCATGCCTCCGTTTTCAGATGTCTCCGTTTTCCCCCCATCCACACTAACATGGAGTAGCAGCGTTTTAGAAGGAAAATGGCCTTTTCAAAAAGTTCAAAAACTCCGCCATAACCGCAGCAACACTAATGCGTTTTCAAACTAAAATGTATTAGTGTAAACGGGGCCTGAAGTAACATCAAAGGAAACAGGAGCAATGGCTGGAGCTGTAAGAGTAGCTGAAGTCAGAATTATTTGCCCCCATGAATTATTAGCCCCCTTGTTTATTTTTTTCCCCCAATTTCTGCAGATTTCAGAGCAGATTTTTCAACACATTTCTAATCATAATAGTTTTAATAACTCATCTCTAATAACTTATTTATTTTATCTTTGCCATGATGACAGTAAATAATATGTTACTGGGTATTTTTCAAGACACTTGTATGCAGCTTAAAGTGACATTTAAAGGCTTAACTAGGTTAATTAGGTTAACTAGGCAGGTTAGGGTAATTAGGCAAGTTATTGTATAACAGTGGTTTGTTCTGAAGACAGTCGGAAAAAAAAGGGGCTAATAATATTGACCTTAAAATGGTTCACAAAAAAATTAAATCTGCTTTTATTCTAGCCGAAATAAAACAAATAAGACTTTCTCCAGAAGAAAAAAAATGTATTATCAGACACACTGTGAAAATGTCCTTGCTCTGTTAAATATCATTTGGGAAAGGGGGGGGGACTAATAATTCTGACTTCAACTGTATATAAAACATATGCAATCTGCACTCTAAAATAAAAGTACAAGAACTGTCATGTGGGGAGTGGTTCTCTCCAAGGGGTTCAAAGACAACATTTATTAATATGGACTTTTAGATACAAACGTGTACTATTGTAAGTTACCGACCCAGCTTTTGTACAATTTGTTTATAATAATAGACAGTTTATAATAACAGATGTTTTCGACTGATTTTTTTAATTATATTTTATGCAGTCATGCACATGTTTTGATGGCTAATACAAAAGTTGCAGACACCTTTACAAATATCAAAATGCTTTGTTTAATGCCGATTAAGAAACTTGAATAGCCTGGGCTACTATAGTAAAGAAAACCAAATCAGCCAGAGATCAGTTATCAAGATTAACAGATCCAGGATCTGTCAAATCGTCTTAGATCATTTAAGCGAGCTACGAAGAATGAACCCCTGGGCTCAGAAAGTTCTCAAAATATAATGTTATCCTACATATTTCTAAAGGTAAGTTAAGTTGTGGGTTATATACTGTAGGTGGCTGTTGAATGCAGAGCTTCTCTATAAAAAAGGTGAAAAAACACCTGCAAGTTCTGATCAAACCTCAGCCAGGCGAGGAAAAGTAACGCAAAAGTAACTCAAAAGTAGTATAACGCATTACTTTCCATAAAAAGTAACTAAGTAACGCAATTAGTTACTTTTTTGGGGGAGTAACTCAATATTGTAATGCACTACTTTCAAAAGTAACTTTCCCCAACACGGTTTGTAACTTCCTAAGTGTTGAGTTTGTTGTGGATTAATAAGGGTTCAGCATCAGTTTGTTGACTGTGTCCAGCAGATGGCGCCCATGCAATGTGTGAATTAACCATCTGTTCCATATTCTACAGTAGCCTACAAAAAAAAGTACACTTCAGTAAACACTTTCATCCCCACTCAACCCACATGTAAAATAAATAATTTAATAAAAGCAACAACAACAACAACAATATTAATAGTAATTGCTGAGATTTTACATATGGCCCACATATCAATTATTAACATCTGGGCCAAATACTACATTTTACATCTGGCCCACATATCAATTATTAACATCTGGGCCAAATAATACATTTTACATCTGGCCCACATATCAATTATTAACATCTGGGCCAAATAATACATTTTACATCTGGCCCACATATTATTAACATCTGGCCCACATATCAATTATTAACATCTGGGCCAAATACTACATTTTACATCTTGCCCACATATCAATTATTACGATCTGGGTCAAATACTACATTTTACATCTGGCCCACATATCGATTATTAACATCTGGGTCAAATACTACATTTTACATCTGGCCCACATATCGATTATTAACATCTGGCCCAAATAATACATTTTACATCTGGCTCACATATCAATTATTAACATCTGGGCCAAATACTACATTTTACATCTGGCCCACATATCAATTATTAACATCTGGGCCAGATAATACATTTTACATCTGGCCCACATATTATTAACATCTGGCCCACATATCAATTATTAACATCTGGGCCAAATAATACATTTTACATCTGGCCCACATATTATTAACATCTGGCCCACATATCAATTATTAACATCTGGGCCAAATAATACATTTTACATCTGGCCCACATATTATTAACATCTGGCCCACATATCAATTATTAACATCTGGGCCAAATACTACATTTTACATCTTGCCCACATATCAATTATTACGATCTGGGTCAAATACTACATTTTACATCTGGCCCACATATCGATTATTAACATCTGGGTCAAATACTACATTTTACATCTGGCCCACATATCGATTATTAACATCTGGGTCAAATACTACATTTTACATCTGGCTCACATATCATTTATTAACATCTGGGTCAAATACTACATTTTACATCTGGCTCACATATCAATTATTAACGTCTGGGCCAAATACTATATTTTACATCTGGCCCACATATCAATTATTAACATCTGGCCCAAATAATACATTTTACATCTGGCTCACATATCAATTATTAACATCTGGGCCAAATACTATATTTTACATCTGGCTCACATATCAATTATTAACATCTGGACCAAATACTACAATTTACATCTGGCTCACATATCAATTATTAACGTCTGGGCCAAATAATACATTTTACATCTGGCTCACATATCAATTATTAACATCTGGGTCAAATACTACATTTTACATCTGGCCCACATATCAAATATTAACATCTGGGTCAAATACTACATTTTACATCTGGCTCACATAACAATTATTACCATCTGGGCCAAATAATAAATTTTACATCTGGCTCACATATCAATTATTATCATCTGGGCCAAATAATACATTTTACATCTGGCTCACATATCAATTATTATCATCTGGGCCAAATAATACATTTTACATCTGGCCCATTTATTATTAACATCTGGGTCAAATACTACATTTTACATCTGGCCCACATATCAATTATTAACATCTTGGCCACATACTACATTTTACATCTGGCCCACATATCAATTATTAACATCTTGGCCACATACTACATTTTACATCTGGCCCACATATCAATTATTAACATCTGGGCAAAATACTACAATTTACATCTGGCCCAAGTATTTTGTGCCGCCTTAAAGACGATGCCACCTCTGCCAATAACAGGGCTATGTTCGGCCCACATGCTGTTTGCCAGTGCCGGATGAGTGCCTGCTGTGCCAGATTTATGCCAAATCTGGGCCAGAATTCTTTGCTACCTGGGTGTCTTGTTTTCCTACACATTTTCTCCCTCTCTGTTATATTAGAAGAAAACGAAAGCTAGATCTCATTTTGGACATCCATCAATAACATTTACTCTTTTTTTCGACTCTTGGTGGAACAAAGAAAAGGAGTTCAAACAGTAATGCGAGTACTTCACATTTTACACCATTTACACAGGATTAATGGTTAAACCATGTACTAAGTGTCATTATAGATCACATGCACACACACTATTTTATATAAACTGTATAGATCAGGAGTAGATCAAATATATTACCATTTGCCAAAGAATAACACGACACACAAGCTTAATCAGTGCTCACCCACCAGGATTACTACTTCTTGACATGTTGATGTGTTCTATGCATGTTTTGTCCTCTACTGCTAAATATATATATATATATATATATATATATATATATATATATATATATATATATATATATACACATACACACACATGCATATATATATACATACATACATACATACATACATATACACATACACGCACACACATTTATAAACAGTTGAAGTCAGAATTATTAACTCCTGTTTATTGGTTCCCCCAATTTCTGTTTAACAGAGAGCAGATTTCTTCAACACATTTCTAATCATAATAGTTTTAATAACTCATCTCTAATAACTGATTTATTTTATCTTTGTCATGATGACAGTAAATAATATTTGACTAGATATTCTTCAAGACACTTCTATACAGCTTAAAGTGACATTTAAAGGCTTAACTAGGTTAATTAGGTTAGCTAGACAGGTTAGGGTTATTAGGCAAGTTATTGTATAATGATGGTTTGTTCTGAAGACTAATCAAAAAAAGTAAAGCTTAAAGGGGCTAATAATATTGACCTTAAATTGGCTTTAAAAAAAATAATAAATGCTTTTATTCTAGCCGAAATAAAACAAATGTCATGCTGGTAGACAAGGAAGACAGAGATGGTTATCTTTTCACAATGTTTGTTAAAAGGTAAGTTCAAATATCACACAGGATATGGCAGGCAGTTGAGTGTGTGCTAGCGGTCTCCGCTCACTGTACTGGGGTGTCAACAATGGGTGTTAGTCCACTCTCTAGTGGTAGCTCGCTGTAAACGCAGTAAGTGAGCATTAAAGCAACACACAGTTCATCAAGGGGATAGAGGATATTGGAGGAGACACAACACAAGTATAAGCCGTCCTATTCACAATGAGAAGGATTGAGGAGCATAGCAAACAATCTTCCGTTGGAGAGGATAAGGCACACAGTTCATGTGAGTGAATACAGATCTTCTAGTCAATGCCAGATAAGTAATGTCACTTCCCTTTATCCGTGAGAGGAACTCGAAGACTCAGAAGGAACATCCATGGAAGAAGAGGAGAAGATGTAGGAGCTTGGAGGAAGACAACTATCAGACTTCAATACCGGCCGAGGAATGAACGGATAGGGTGAGTTTATATAGTGTCCATAACGAGGGGGAGACAGGTGCAGATCATTAGAACTCAGGTGAGGGTTCACGGGATTGGATGGATATGGTTTGAGGTGGTGAATGGTGATTGGGCGAGCAGAAACGAGCCGGGGATGTGACAACAAATAAGACTCTCCAGAAGAAAACATATTATCAGACATACTGTGAAAATTTCCTTGCTCTGTTAAACATCATTTGGGAAACATGAAAAAAAAAAAAAAAAAAAAAAAAGAAGAAGAATTCAAAGGGGGGCTAATAATTCTGACTTCAACTGTATATATATATACACATGCCCGTAGCCAGGGGGGGGGTTCGGGTGGTTTGAACAAATCACCCCCCAGAGCCAATAGTTCCAGAATTTGTCTTTTTAATTATTTTATGTAATTTAATATAATATAATATATTTATATTTAATATGTATTGTAATAAAGTGTCATTTTAAATAACTATGGTCAGTAATTCGAATCCCATGGAGCCTCAAAGCCACAATAATGTGACGAGAGTCACGTGACATAACCCACTGAGTGGTAACATTTGAATCTTTGATGCGACATCCTTACTGAGTAACGCTCTGGGTCAAAAAGAGCAAGAGAGGCAGAAAAGGCAGGCAGCGGCGTCATTATTGCAAGATATTGAACATGTGTTCAAAAAGACTGCCAAACAGGGTAAGGCTAAAGTTACTTACATCCTAACAGATGAAAATCTGTCCCTATTCATGAGGTTCTAGGCTAACTGGCCACATTAGCCGGGACGTCCTGTACATTTATTGACTTGTCCAGTACATGACCTCCCTTTCTTTATTGTTGCCATTATTCTTTTAAAATAACTGTCTGACGAAGGCTTTAATGGCAAGCGGAGTCCTCAGCCGTCAGATGTTACGTCACAGCAAAAGGCGCTAATGCCTTCACGTCTGGTAAATTGTGTGTGTGTGTGTGTGTGTGTGTGTGTGTGTGTGTGTGTGTGTGAATGTGTGTATATGGGTGTCTCCCAGTGATGGGTTGCAGCTGGAAAGGCAAAACATATGCTGGATAAGTTGGCGGTTCATTCTACTGTGGCGACCCCAGATTAATAAAGCGACTAAGCCGAAAAGAAAATGAATGAAAGTATAAATTTGTTATAAATGCATTGTTTTTTCCCAGTCACATACATTAAATGTTTAAATATCTATTACATATGGTTCTGCTTATATTATTTCATCTGTACACCAATATAAGTAGTGAATGTGCGTGTGCGTGGGTGGGGCTGTGTCGCTGTGGTAATGTGGGCTGGTGTAGCTACAGTGGCAGGGCTGATTTTTTTGTCCCAGTCCGCCCCTGCTGGCCACTTCACTTTCACTTTATCTCAAATATTATCAACACCTCTTATTTCTGTTAGATGTGCGCGCAGGGCGTATGTAAACTGGTCTGGTCATATATTCCCCCTTTTAAAGGTTTAATTACTTTCCCAAAGCTAACAACTTTTTTTTAGAGCTTCCAGTAATAAAATTAAGAAAAACCAAGACGCTTACAATGGCGACTGGTGTGGGATTAAATGGGTTAAATGGGTCTTGCCTGAATTCACGTGACTGCTGGATGCATGCTGACTCACTGGGATGCTGCAGATGTGCGCACATACTTTTATTTCGAAGGCAAAATCACTTTAGACGAAGTGATTGTGAGTAGCAGCTGCTATTATTCATAACGGATCAATTTCAGAACCAGGCGTTATCAAAATAATCTAGGCCAGTTATTACTGACATTGAGAAGCTCTGATTCCTGCAGCTGCTCTGAGGAAAGAGTCCATCACTAAATCAGAGAGCGGATTTTAGGATCTCTTTTTTTGCAGGTATGAAATTTGTATTTTTTTTAATAATAGTTATTACACTGTAAAAATGCTGGGCTGTTTTAACCTAACATCACATTTGGACAAACCAGACGGATTAAAAAGTATAACTTAACATTTAACTGAAAATAAATAAATAAATAACCCAACATAGGGTGTGTCCATATTTGACCTACAGTACCACTGGGTTAAAATTCAACTCAGCGTCTTTTTTAAAGTGAAAGGGAGCATGTTTTTAACATTTTACATCTTTTGTTTTAATTCAGCAAATATATGTGTGTGTATGTATGTACAGTTGAAGTCAGAATTATTAGCCCCCCTGTTTATTTTTTTCCCCAATTTCTGTTTAACGGAGAGAAGATTTCTTCAACACATTTCTAATCATAATAGTTTTAATAACTCATCTCTAATAACGGATTTATTTTATCTTTGTCATGATGACAGTAAATAATATTTGACTAGATATTCTTCAAGACGCTTCTATACAGCTTAAAGTGACATTTAAAGGCTTAACTAGGTTAATTAGGCAGGTTAGGGTAATTAGGCAAGATATTGTACAGTATATCGATGGTTTGTTCTGTAGACAGTCAGAAAAAAACATAGCTTAAAGGGGCTAATAATTTTGACCTTAAAATAGGTTTTAAAAAATTAAAAACTGCTTTTATTCTAGCCGAAATAAAACAAATAAGAGTTTTTCCAGAAGAAACAATATCAGATATACTGTGAAAATTTCCTTGCTCTGTTAAACATCATTTGGAAAATATTAAAAAAATTAAATTAAATTAAAAACTGGGTTAATAATTCTGACTTCAACTGTATGTGACTGGAACAAAAACAACCCGTTTATAACAAATTTACACAAGCAGTAAAAACTAAATAAAAAAAATCTGTGAATCTTGTAGAGTCCGTGTGCTGTCTGTTTATGCCGTTTGTCTGCTATTACTTATGATAGGAGTAACCTGTGAATGTGTATCACACACACACACACACACACACACACACACACACACACACACACCTTTACACACAAATGGAGATGCAGCACTAGCAACACTTCAGCATACTTTCAAGAGTTCACACTTAGGCCCCGTTTACACTAATGCATTTTCGTTTTGAAACGGCGTTTTAGATCAAAAACGATCCGCGTCCACACTAGCGTTTCATCTAGCGTTTCTAAACATATCTCCGTCCACACTACTCCACCAAAAACGTATATCACGTGACCATTCGCGCACTCTGGGCATGCGTGTTCAAGTATAAACAGGAAGCATGTGTCTCGCTCGGCATTTGGTTATTGTTAGTCAACAAACGCTGGTTGAACGATGAACGCAAGCGATTAGCGAGTGCTCGAACAATAGCTTGCCTCTTGTGAATATATGCAGCTGCTGTAGTAAAAAAGGCAGAGTTTAACTGCACAATGGCGCCTGAAACGGACAATAGTGCAAACAACGCTCCCATTTCTGTGTCAATGTTGTTGTTTACAGTGAAGGCTGGTCTGCCGTCTTCCGGTAGCGTTATAGTCATGTGATAGGGGCTTGACAAATAAGGGAAGGATACGCAATGACCAAAAGCCCCAATCAGGTAGCGAATCTCAGCAGCCACGCCTCCGTTTTCAGATGTCTCCGTTTTCCCTCATCCACACTGAGACGGAGCAGCAGCGTTTTAGAATGAAAACGACCTCTCCAGCGTTTTCAAAACGCTCCGTTTTCGGGGCTCGAAAACTCCGGTGTAGTGTGGACGGATGGCCTAACCGTAGCAAAACTTATGCGTTTTAAAACAAAAACGCATTAGTGTAAACGGGGCCTTAGATAATGCTTAACTGAGACAGCAAGTTTGGCATGCTGTCCCGGGAGAGAACCCTGAGCTCGGAGATAGATGAGCCCAAGGTTCCCACCTGGTCAATGAGCGTTAGGAGGGATACGAGATCAGGTGTTTCTTGAGCGCCCTCTTAAACTCAGGCTAATATCTGATAGATTATGTTTGTATGCGTTAAGTGCTTATGACTGTATTACAATGCATGTTTTTTAGACTGTGGGAGGAAACCGCGAACAAACGGAAAACGCAAACACGGGGAGAACGTGCAAACTCCGCGCAGGGAGTGCCGACTGGCTCTATTATAATTTGAACCTGTGGCCTTCTTACTGCGAGGCATCGGTGCTAGCCACTGAGCCACCGTGTTGCCCGATCATGGAAGAGGAGGAGGGAAGGATAGTGGGAGGGGGGGAGGGTTTTCCAAAAACGAAGATATTGAATGGAGTTTAGGAAGGGTATTTATAGTAGTTTTAGAATGATCTGATAGGCTAGCTAATGATTAGTGATGAGGATCAGCTGTAGTCGATCATATCACGTGCTCCTCTCGAAATTAGTTTGTGAAACTTCACTTAATTCTCAAATAACTCTACATGTCATTCTCTGCAGTGTTGTTCTTTATTGCCACTGTCTGTGTGTTGGCTTCTACTTGTTTCTTGACATTGTCTGTCTGATTCTACATCTTGTCGTCCATTTTAACTCTAACTCTGCAATTTTAATATGCGTGTATGGCTGTCAGAGATTATACTTGTGCCTCACTCTTGCCTGACTGTGTCCATGCTTCTTGCTGGTCTCTGCGGTCACTGTGAGTGCCATATCTGGATCACTGCTTATGCTAGGCTTTGCCTCTGTTTTGAATAAACATGTGCTTATGAAAAAATGATAGGTGACCTAATGAATAAATATTAATAATTATGACCTAACGTACAGCTCAGTTCAAATGTAACTATGTAGACATAATTACAATTATTGTCATGTGTTCACCTCTACTTTAAAGTTAAATACAAACCCAAAGTACAGTGTATAACTCCAAAAAAACAAACAAAAAGTGCTCAGGGGTCGCTCAAATAATGTGTTGATGCTCTTTGGGCAAGGGATTCATCAGAACAAGCAATAAAAATCAGTCCAAGGCACTCGAAAGATGTGGAAGAAATATTAAAAAGCCTTTATTCACATGGCTAGTCGTTTTGGCAGAGAGCTGTACCTGTACCTGGGTAACAGTACCTGATCACTGTTACCCTGATGAAGGCAGCTCTCTGCCGAAACGCATAGGTTTTTAAAAGATTAGCCATGTGAATAAAGGCTTTTTAATATTTCTTCCACATCTTTCGAGTGCCTTGGACTGATTTTTGTTGCTTGTTACAGTGTGTAATGGTTTTGTTTTTCCTACCTCTCCCATACTCCTCCCTGTCTCTGCTGTAGCATCCTCTCTCACAGCACTGGTATTGGCAGAGCAGTCTCTGGCTGCACTGATTCCAGCAACAGCCTAGTTAATAAACACATTATAGGATGTAAAGATTGCAGCAAAATGCTTTCTAACTGACTGCTCTCAGCATTGGATTACACATTAATACAATTAAGTAATAACAGTAGCACAAAAAGGAATAGAATATATAGCAAAAAAGCAGCATTATGTGTGTGTGTGTACCAGCAGATTTGGACATTTCTTGAATCCTTCATGATATATAGTTATGTGTGAATTAAAGTATGCTGAAGTGTTGCTAGTGCTGCATCTCCATTTGTGTGTAAAGGTGTGTACGTGTGTGTGTGTGATACACATTCACAGGTTTCTCCTATCGTAAGGGTTAATTTATCATTAATTAGAGGTTATAGCTATAGGTTCTTTTGCATGTTAGACTTTATTGCTTGTAGCATAAAACAGTCTGTTCACCCTAAATTTCATGTTATCTGCTGGTAATGATATTTTAATATGTGAGTTCTACGCTGAGCTTTCAACTGTTAAACACAGCGTGAATGGTGTCAACATTTCTTAGTATATTTTAGTATAATGACTTAGAAGTATATTTCCTGTTTTCTTCTTACCCTCCTCTACCGCGCTACTGTCCTCCGATGCAGCAGCCCAATTTAAACCTTTCGAGAATATTTCAGATAATGTTATGCATTTGGCAGAGTCAGATTTTAGAGCACTTCTTTTGCTTTCTCTTAGCTGTTTCGCACCGCCTTTCCTTTTTTACGGTCCACCTCTGACTATTAGCTTGTGTTGCTCTTACTGTTTGTTTGACATTCTTGCCAGATTTTGATTACGTCTGCGTAACCTCTGATTGGGTCGGCCCATCTCCAAACCAACCGGCCATTGCCGATTAAGTTAAATGCTTAACATTTATTATTACTATTATTATCATCATCATCACCATCATATGTTCACATCTGGCAAGAGATAAAATCTGCCTGCATGTAAAAACAATAAAAAAATAAAAAAAAATTAAAAAAAATGTAAATAAATGTTTTTAAATGCTCCGGCCCTTCTGGCATTTCATCACCTTGGAATTCTAATGTTCTGTCTGCGTTCTGAGTTTGAGATGTTGAGCTTCAAAGTTTCTGCATTCCATAGCAAACAGTGTGAGTGTAGCATTTGTGTTTTAAATAAAACATCTTAAAATGTAAACAACTTATTAAAAAAACATCCCAAAATGTAAATAAGTTGTCATTTAATAAGAATCTGTCAATAACTCAATTTTGACAAAAATGTCAGACAGAAGCTTTTAATTCTAAGGTGACGATTTGCTACAATTGCCAGATGGCCAATCTGCCCCTGTTTTGCGCCATGCGCTTTAGCCTAGAATAGATTGTTAAAATAGAGCCCCTGGTTTTAGACCACAATAATTCATTGGTATGGTGTAGTATTTTGTATTTCAGACACATACTAAGTAAACATATTTTACAGTGACATAAGTAAACATAAGTTGAGCATAATGTATACTTCCATATGAATGGATTTAAAACCTTTGTTCTACTCTGCTCCTAATGTGCCAGTGGAAACACTATTAGGCTCGATAATCAGGCATGTCTGCTTCAGTTAATGTCGTCAATCTGACAATCTGCATGTGTGTCGAGCTGTCGGAGGGGTCGGGTGGAAAAAAATCCTATCCAATAATTTGAGTTTGGACTGCAATACCTAAATCAATCACTAGGTATCCTACATAGAGCACCTTTCAGGACAAATTTGTGTGTGTGATTATTTTGATGATGCACTGTTTCCCCATTTCTGTGTGTATTTTACTTGAACATACAAATGAAAAATGTGATTTATTTTTTTTCTTACAGAGATATCAACAGACAAGAACAATGGGACGTAAGTTAAACCAAGAGACAATGCATTTAAATCAATGCACGATGAATACAGTATGGCCAAAACCTGAATGCTTCAAATAGAATTAATGAATTGCATTTTAATTTATGTTGATCTTAGAAATCCAGTGAATAGTATAAATTATTATTTTTTTCTCAGACGGCCATTCTCTTCAGGAGAGAAGAATCATCCTTATTGGGAAAAACGAAGATGGCAAGAGCAGCGCAAGATATACAATTGAAAATCAGGCTAGAGAATTGGCTCAATGTGACCTCACAGTTATTGACACACCTGATTTCTTAGACACAGATGACGATGAGAAGACTAAATCAGTGATCATCCAGTCTCTGGGCGTCAGCGCTGAAGGTGTTGATGCCATTGTCATTGTTTTAAAGGTTCAATCCAGTGGAAAACATGAAAGCAAGTTTGTGCAGCAAATTCTGAACACGCTGAAAGAGGATGTCCTGAAACACACAGTGATCTTATTCACTTTTGGAGAAGAGCTAAAGAGTGAGGAGATGAAAGAATATGTAAAAATCAATTCACAAGTGCAGGATCTTGTAAATAAATGTGGAGGTCGCTATCACGTCATTAACAGCAAACACTGGAATCACGGTAGCAACCGAGAGCAGGTGAGAAATCTGCTGAATACCATTGACCAGATGGTGAACGAGAACGGCTCCTACACCAATTTGCATAGTAAAACTGCGGAGAGGGTTGCAGGAACAGCAACAGGGGGACTGACTGGTGCCATCATGGGCTTAGGTGTAGCAGCAGTTGCAATATTGATCTGGAAAATATTGTATTTTTGCATATCAATTATTAAAAATCCTTCTGGAGGTGCCGGAGGAGCAGCAGCAGCAGGGGGAGCAACAGCTGGAGGAAGAGCAACAGCTGGAGGAGGAGGAGCAACAGCAGGGAGAGCAATAGCTGAAGGAAAAGCAACAGCTGGAAGAAAAGCAACAGCTGGAGGAGGAGGAGCAGCAGCAGGGGGAGCAACAGCTGGAGGAAGAGCAACAGCTGGAGGAGGAGCAGCAGCAGGGGGAGCAACAGCTGGAGGAGGAGGAGCAACAGATGGAGGAGCAGCAGCAGGGGGAGCAACAGCTGGAGGAGCAGCAGCAGGGGGAGCAGCAGCTGGTGGAGGAGGAGCAACAGATGGAGGAGGAGCAGCAGCAGGGGGAGCAACAGCTGGAGGAAACAGCTGGTTGTAGGCAGAGATGGGAAGTAACGAAGTACAAATACTTCGTTACTGTACTTAAGTAGTTTTTTCGGGTATCAGTACTTTACTCCACTACTTATTTTTTTGACAACTTTTTACTTTCTACTTCTTACATTTTTAAACCACGGTCGTTACTTTTGTTTTCATGTGTCAGATGGCACGATCTATATTATTTCTTGTCATAGCGCAACATGAACGCAGTTCAATTTTTCCTCATTGCTCGCCTGCGTGCTGCAGCGCACGGCTATTTCAAGGCTATCGCGCACAGTACATGGGCTAGTTCATGAACATTACTATGAGAAAGGCTAGGATCACTACGTAGATGTGATAGAGGGAGTCGGCGAATTTAACATGACTGATGCTGCCCTGTTTACACAGTAATAAGACACCTTTTGCTCGTTCGGATCACAGGTAAACGAGACACATTCCCGTCAAAAACATGCCGTTTAAATGCTTAAGCCTTTTGTCCACTTCCGATCATACTGCATGGGCTTCTCTGGTCTTTCTAATCTAATACCGTGAAAAATAGTGCTTTTTGTAAAGATTAGTACATTTAGGACTAAAACAATCAAATACTTTATAAAAAATGTATGCATGGCGGTTTATTTCCTTTATTTCTGATGAGTTCATATCTCCTAATACAGAATTTATGCTGTTTTTCAGTTTTTATTGATGTTTTTAATTAACTATATGATTTTACATATTGGCCGATACTGTTGTCTTCAATTAATAATTTTAACAAATATTTTACAACAACAAAAGTAGCTATACTGGGCAATTTATGAATAAAAATATAATGCAAAAGATCCTGAATTTATCATGTGTAAAACGATCATGCACATGTCTTGTAGATTGTAGTCATGCCTTAGTATGTTGCTTTTAGCATAGAATAAATGTATTACAGTTTGTCTCAGTCACTTTGGCACATTTCTCAGATCAGAATTGTAGGCCTAAGTGCATTTCTCAAAACAACACGTATAAATAGCAAAACACCATGGATTACCTGCAAAAGCCAGTCTCCTGCTCAAAATCCTTAAGTTCATCTCTCTAAACTAAATTTCTGTGTCAGTGAACATGTCAGTGGCGTCAGAATGACATGTCCTTGTGTCATTGTATATGAATAAGACTCAAATTACTTAGTAGTCATGTTGTCAATATAACAGTGTACTCTGGAGGGCTGTTCTGGTGTAAACTATGGTGATATTTTTGCTGTTTGTACTGTAATGAGTTGCCTGATCATGTCATTCTGATACAGAAAGGAAAAGAGAGCACTGCATATCACAAATACAACACAAAAGTAAAAATGTGAACAGGACAACCTCCTTTTTGACCTTCATTAGAAAAAGTCCAGATTCATCTGGGAGAAATGTAAAAATGCATTCTGACTAAATATTAAGACAACTTGTTCAGGCATTTGAACGATTAAATGTTGTGGGGGTGAGTCTATTCAACAGAGATAAAATAATACATGTTGATCAACATGACATGAGCAACTGATAACATAGGAAACATCAGAGAATTGCACATAATCATTTGCATGGATGAACAAAAGCATTTGCAACTTGTTCATAAAGAGAAACTGCTTTTCTGATGTGCACAAGTGACACAATGATGATCTGAAGATTGAACAGTGGTTTAGAGAATTTCAATTCTGATCTGAGAAATGGACCAAAGTGACTGAGAAAAACTGTAACAGAATTAATGTTTATTCATTAAATAAAATAACCACAATACCTGAAAAAACACTGAAATAGCGGGTTATATATGAGAGCTGCTCTTTGAAGAGAATAAAGCAGCTTTAGCCTAATGCAAAACAATAGTTTGAAGTCAAATAATATAAGAATTTATTTTAGCAAAAGAAAAAAATCAATATATTTCGGACAGAATTGAGTGTAAAATGTAAGACATTATTTATAAAGACAGACAGAGTGTATCAACATGAATGGCAGCTGGTGTTTTTGATTAGTTTGATACATGGGCCGACTTTTTAAGCTATGTTGTTCATCTATATTACAGGGTGTGATGCTGCTTGGCTACTATCATAAAATTTCACAAACATTTTACATAAAAACTGGAAATGTAAGTTATTTTATCTTAATGCATCAATAGGATGTGAGGTCTAGTTACCTACCTATCTCACTCACTATCCTTCAGCTTAGTCCCTGATTTATCAGGGGTTACCACAGCAGAATGAACCGCCAATTATTCCAGAATTTGTTTTACGCAGTGGATACCTTTCCAGCTGCATCCCAGTACTGGGAAACACCCATACACATTCACATACACACTTATAAACTACTGCAAATGTACTTGAATTATTATTCGCCTATACCGCATGCCTTTGGACCGTGTTTGAAACGGGTACTTTTTACTTTTTTACTTTTGTACATTTTTCAGGCAGTACTTCTTTACTTTTACTTAAGTACAAAAGTGTAGTCAGTACTTCTACTTTTACCAGAGTCGTTTTAAACATGAGTATCTGTACTTCTACTTAAGTAAAGGATGTGTGCACTTTTGCCATCTCTGGTTGTAGGATGAAAACGATCACAGCCCACACTGGCAATTCACCCAGCGTTTCTGAACAAGTGTCCACACCACTGAAAATGCACATCACATGACCACACACACACTCTGGCATGCGATGCAGCGTATGTGGACGTCTGAGCTCCAGGCAGTCATCTACCCAGATGAGAGCTGTGCGCGTCGGACTGTTCATCAAGGATCTACCGCTGGATTTAATCTCACTATATTTGTTAAACGGGATATTTCATTCATCTTGTCTATATCTATTCATGACATATTCCCCGACTTTGGTCTTTTGAATCTATTACTTGTTCTCAGGTATTGTACGTCTGAGCACAAAGATAAAGTCTATTAATGAAATGTAACCACGTACACTGATTCTGCACATCTGACTGATTGCCTTTATTTCCTATATTGTATAAACTTATTGTACGTTATACTTTTATAATGGCCATTATTGATTATTAAAACTAATATTCAGCAAAAGAGACGGGGTATGTTTCATATGTTAAATGAGAATGATAGGAGTGTCTGTTAAGCTAATATCAAAATGAAAATAAACAGTTGCTTATATCATCTTTTTATTTTATTGCTAAGAAAGTGAAACAGCGTAGCCAGGGTGATGTGAATGATGTTCTAAAGTACACTGTTCCCTTTGAAGATTTACCCGGTCCCGATGTGTTCTCAGGAGTTTGTTTTCCATATCAAACTTGCAAAGTCTGAACTTACAAGGAGAGGAGGCAAGACTGAACTGTGTGTAGGCTACGTAATATTGAGGAAAAAGCCCCAATCTGATAGGCGAATGTCTGCATCCATGCCTCCGTTTTCAGATGTCTCCATTTTCCCCCATCCACACTAACATGGAGTAGCAGCGTTTTAGAAGGAAAATGGCCTTTTCAAAAAGTTCAAAAACTCCACCATAACCGCAGCAACACTAATGCGTTTTCAAACTAAAATGTATTAGTGTAAACGGGGCCTGAAGTAACATCAAAGGAAACAGGAGCAATGGCTGGAGCTGTAAGAGTAGCTGAAGTCAGAATTATATATATATAAATAAATAAATAAATACATATATACAGTATATATACACATACATACACGCACACAGTTGAAGTCAGAATTATTTGCCCCCCTGTTTATTTTTTCCCCCAATTTCTGCAGATTTCAGAGCAGATTTTTCAACACATTTCTAATCATAATAGTTTTAATAACTCATCTCTAATAACTGATTTATTTTATCTTTGTCATGATGACAGTAAATAATATGTTACTGGGTATTTTTCAAGACACTTGTATGCAGCTTAAAGTGACATTTAAAGGCTTAACTAGGTTAATTAGGTTAACTAGGCAGGTTAGGGTAATTAGGCAAGTTATTGTATAACAGTGGTTTGTTCTGAAGACAGTCAGAAAAAAGGGGGCTAATAATTTTGACCTTAAAATGGTTCACAAAAAAATAAAAACTGATTTTATTCTAGTTGAAATAAAACAAATAAGACTTTCTCCAGAAAAAAAAAAATATTATCAGACATACTGTGAAAATGTCCTTGCTCTGTTAAATATCATTTGAGAAATAAAAAAAAAAAAAAAAAAAAAAAAAAGGGGGGGGGGGGGGACTAATAATTCTGACTTCAACTGTATATAAAACATATGCAATCTGCCCTCTGAAATAAAAGTACAAGAACTGTCATGTGGGGAGTGGTTCTCTCCAAGGGGTTCAAAGACAACATTTATTAATATGGACTTTTAGATACAAACGTGTACTATTGTAAGTTACCGACCCAGCTTTTGTACAATTTGTTTACAATAATAGACAGTTTATAATAACAGATGTTTTCGACTGTTTTTTTATTATATTTTATGCAGTCATGCACATGTTTTGATGGCTAATACAAAAGTTGCAGACACCTTTACAAATATCAAAATGCTTTTTTTAATGCCGATTAAGAAACGTGAATAGCCTGGGCTACTATAGTAAAGAAAACCAAATCATCCAGAGATCAGTTATCAAGATTAACAGATCCAGGATCTGTCAAATCGTCTTAGATCATTTAAGCGAGCTATGAAGAATGAACCCCTGGGCTCAGAAAGTTCTCAAAATACAATGTTATCCTACATATTTTTAAATGTAAATTAAGTTGTGGGTTATATACTGTAGGTGGCTGTTGAATGCAGAGCTTCTCTATTAAAAAGGTGAAAAAACACCTGCAAGTTCTGATCAAACCTCAGCCAGGCGAGGAAAAGGAACGCAAAAGTAAGCTCAAAAGTAGTATAACGCATTACTTTCCATAAAAAGTAACTAAGTAACGCAATTAGTTACATTAGTAACATCTGGACCAAATAATACATTTTACATCTGGCTCACATATGAATTGTTAACATCTGGGCAAAATACTACAATTTACATCTGGCCCAAGTATTTTGTGCCGCCTTAAAGACGATGCCACCTCTGCCAATACCAGGGCCATGTTTGGCCCACATGCTGTTTGCCAGTGCCGGATGAGTGCCTGCTGTGCCAGATTTATGCCAAATCTGGGCCAGAATTCTTTGCTACCTGGGTGTCTTGTTTTCTTACACATTTTCTCCCTCTCTGTTATACATTTAATAAAAAAATAATATACTGATTTAGTTTTACTTTTCATTTCATAATCACTGTGTATGATTGTTTGTAAAGTCACTTTCCTGATAAGACAACATCAACATGATAAAAGCTCCCTCCCTTTGGGCTTATATTAGAAGGAAACGAAAGCTAGATCTCATTTTGGACATCCATCAACAACCTTTACTCTTTTTTTTTGACTCTTGGTGGAACAAAGAAAAGAAGTTCAAACTGTAATGTGAGTACTTCACATTTTACACCATTTACACATAAACACTGCATTAATGGTTAAAGCATGTACAAAGTGTCATTATAGATCACACGCACACAATTTTATATAAACTGTATAGATCAGGAGTAGATCAAATAATTTACCATTTGCCAAAGAATAACACGACACACAAGCTTAATCAGTGCTCACCCACCAGGATTACTACTTCTTGACATGTTAATGTGTTCAATGCATGTTTTGTCCTCTACTGCAAAAAAAAAAAATTATAAATAAATATATATATATATATATATATATATATATATATATATATATATATACACACACACTCACACACACACACATACAGTATATATACACACATACATACATGAATACATATACATACATATACATACATATACATATATATATATATATATATATATACACATATATACTAGGGTTTGACAAGATCTCGTACGACGAGATCTCGCGAGATTAAATCGCGGCGAGATTTCTCGTCGAGGTGAAAAGTTGTCTCGTCACGCGAGTTGTGATGTTATGATGGAGCGTGAGGGTGAAATTAGCATTGACGATTGGAGGCAGGATTGGATTTGATCTGCAAATAAAGTGCTTTGCACACACCTGGCAACCCAGGCTGGCCTCAGAGTTGCGCTTGTCACTGGGTGGGCGGGTGTGACGTAACCGCTTTATTTACCGGAGTTCAGCAGGTGCCGCATCCAACATAGGCTACAACTACAGCCTCACACATTATGGTTCGTATCCATGCAATGGAATAGCACTTCAGATATGCTGAAAGGCATAATCGTCGTAAACACAAATGGAATTAAGACGTGGAGTATTCCTATTTTAGTCGCATTATTGAAGTGCAGATATGTAAACCTACACAGACCTACACACCTAGCGAGTCAGTAAAGCACCACAGTCGCACACATCTCTAAGCGCACGCAAACAAACACACACACTCACTGAATGAACTCCTGGAGACTCATTGTCACATCATCATCACAGAACATTATGCTGTCTGGGAAAAGCTGAATTTTTTGTTTTTTCATTCTGCGTGCGGTCTTAAACTCCATTAAAACAACTCTCCTATCAGTCCTTCATATTCGCATGATGCCATCCAGTAGCTCAGAGTGAGTCACGAGGCCTGAATGAAATCTTGCTAAATGAAAGTGAAACTCATTTATTAAATTTAAAATGAAATACAAAAAATTACATATATTTGTTTCAGTGTGTGGAAATAAGTTCGATATATCATGTGAAATTGTACAGGGGAGAAGCCAGTCGGTAGAGTTTATAGCTAAATATTTAGCAGTGTTTGCATGTCCTTTATGACATAGAATTCATTTAAATAGAAATAAAATACCATTCATTACAGTGTTTTTAAAAAGCACCTGAATTGTTTTGTATTTTGTGATTTTTTTATTTTAGTTTTTTTTCTCTATTTGAATAAAAATCTATTTTCCATTCATATATTAGCAAATATTTTGCTAATATTTAAAATTATATATAAAAAGATTATTTTCCATTCACATAGGCTATTAGCAAAAATATTTAGCAGTGTTTGCATGTCCAATACTGTGTATAATTCATTAAAATAGAAGTAAAATAACATTCATTACAAGTTGATTTAAAGAAAGCACCCAAGTAGTTTTGCGATTTGGTTTTTTTCCCAGCTGAATAAAAGACTATTTTGCATTCATATATTTCATCATTGAGGATTTCTTAAAAATAGTGTAAAAATCTCGTCTCGTTCTCGTGAACCCAATCTCGTATCTCGTCTCGTAGAGTAGAGAAGGCATCTCGTCACACCCCTAAAATATACACACACACACATATATATATATATATATATATATACACATACATACATACATACATACATACACACACACACACACACACACACACACACACATTTATAAACAGTTGAAGTCAGAAATAATAACTCCTGTTTATTTTTTTCCCCAATTTCTGTTTAACAGAGAGCAGATTTTTTTCAACAATTTTCTAATCTTAATAGTTTTAATAACTCATCTCTAATAACTGATTTATTTTATCTTTGTCATGATGACAGTAAATAATATTAGACTAGATATTCTTCAAGACACTTCTATACAGCTTAAAATGACATTAAAAGGCTTAACTAGGTTAATTAGGTTAATTAGGCAGGTTAGGGTAATTAGGCAATTTATTATATAACGATGGTTTGTTCTGTAGATCGAACTATTGAATGTTTTTTTTTTGCTTAATAACAAATAATAAAAGCTTAATAAAATTTAGCCAAATCAACCTAATAATATTGACCTTAAAATGGTGTTTAAAAAAATAATAAATGCTTTTATTCTAGCCGAAATAAAACAAATGTCATGCTGGTAGACAAGGAAGACAGAGATGGTTATCTTCTCACAATGTTTGTTAAAAGGTAAGTTCAAATATCACACAGGATATGGCAGGCAGTTGAGTGTGTGCTAGCGGTCTCCGCTCACTGTACTGGGGTGTCAACAATGGGTGTTAGTCCACTCACTAGTGGTAGCTCGCTGTAAACACAGTAAGTGAGCATTAAAGCAACACACAGTTCATCAAGGGGATAGAGGATATTGGAGGAGACACAACACAAGTATAAGCCGTCCTATTCACAATGAGAAGGATTGAGGAGCATAGCAAACAATCTTCCGTTAAAGAGGATAAGGCACACAGTTCATGTGAGTGAATACAGATCTTCTAGTCAATGCCAGATAAGTAATGTCACTTCCCTTTATCAGTGCGAGGAACTCGAAGACTCAGGAGGAACATCCATGGAAGAAGAGGAGAAGATGTAGGAGCTTGGAGGAAGACAACCATCAGACTTCAATACCGGCCGAGGAATGAACGGATAGGGTGAGTTTATATAGTGTCCATAACGAGGGGGAGACAGGTGCAGATCATTAGAACTCAGGTGAGGGTTCACGGGATTGGATGGATATGGTTTGAGGTGGTGAATGGGGATTGGGCGAGCAGAAACGAGCCGGGGATGTGACAACAAATAAGACTCTCCAGAAGAAAACATATTATCAGACATACTGTGAAAATTTCCTTGCTCTGTTAAACATCATTTGGGAAATATTAAAAAAAAAAAAAAAAAGAAGAAGAATTCAAAGGGGGGCTAATAATTCTGACTTCAACTGTATATATACACACATGCCCGTAGCCAGGGGGGGTTCGAACAAACCACCCCCCACAGCCAAAAGGTCCAGAATTTGTCCTTTTAATTATTTTATGTAATTTAATATAATATAATATATTTATATTTAATATGTATTGTAATAAAGTGTATTTTTAATAACTATGGCCAGTAATTCGAATCCCATGGAGCCTCAAAGCCACAATAATGTGACGCGAGTCACGTGACATAACCCACTGAGTGGTAACATTTCAATATTTGATGCAACGTCCTTACTGAGTAACGCTCTGGGTCGAAAAGAGCAAGAGAGGCAGAAAAGGCAGGCAGCGGCGTCATTATTGCAAAATATTGAACATGTGTTCAAAAAGACTGCCAAACAGGGTAAGGCTAAAGTTACTTACTTCCCAACAGATGAAAATCTGTCCCTATCCATGAGGTTCTAGGCTAACTGGCCACATTAGCCGGGACGTCCTGTACATTTATTAACTTGTCCAGTACATGATCTCCCTTTCCCTATTGTTGCCATTATTTTTTTAAAATAACTGTCTGACGAAGGCTTTAATGGCAAGCGGAGTCCTCAGCCGTCAGATGTTACGTCACAGTAAAAGGTGCTAATTCCGTCACGTCTGGTAAATTGTCCATAGTGTGTGTGTGTGTGTGAATGTGTGTATATGGGTGTCTCCCAGTGATGGGTTGCAGCTGGAAGGGCAAAACATATGCTGGATAAGTTGGCGGTTCATTCTACTGTGGCGACCCCAGATTAATAAAGCGACTAAGCCGAAAAGAAAATGAATGAAAGTATGTATTAATTTGTTATAAATGCATTGTTTTTCCCAGTCACATACATTAAATGTTTAAATATCTATTACATATGGTACTGCTTATATTATTTCATCTGTACACCAATATAAGTAGTGAATGTGCGTGTGCGTGGGTGGGGCTGTGTCGCTGTGGTAATGTGGGCTGGTGTAGCTACAGTGGCAGGGCTGATTTTTTGTCCCAGTCCGCCCCTGCTGGCCACTTCACTTTCACTTCATCTCAAATATTATCAACACCTCTTATTTCTGTTAGATGTGCAAGCAGGGCGTATGTAAACTGGTCTGGTCATATATTCCCCTTTTTAAAGGTTTAATTACTTTCCCAAAGCTAACAACTTTTTTTTAGAGCTTCCAGTAATAAAATTAAGAAAAACCAAGACGCTTACAATGGCGACTGGTGTGGGATTAAATGGGTTAAATGGGTCTTGCCTGAATTCACGTGACTGCTGGATGCATGCTGACTCACTGGGATGCTGCAGATGTCCGCACATACTTTTATTTCGAAGGCAAAAACACTTTAGACGAAGGGATTGTGAGTAGCAGCTGCTATTATTCATAACGGATCAATTTCAGAACCAGGCGTTATCAAAATAATCTAGTTCAGTTATTACTGACATTGAGAAGCTCTGATTCCTACAGCTGCTCTGAGGAAAGAGTCCATCACTAAATCAGAGAGCGGATTTTAGGATCTCTTTTTTTGCAGGTATGAAATTTGTATTTTTTTTAATAATAGTTATTACACTGTAAAAATGCTGGGCTGTTTTAACCTAATGTCACATTTGGACAAAACCAGACGGATTAAAAAGTATAACTTAACATTTAACTGAAAATAAATAAATAAATAACCCAACATAGGGTGTGTCCATATTTGACCTACAGTACAACTGGGTTAAAATTCAACTCAGCGTCTTTTTTAGAGTGAAAGGGAGCATGTTTTTAACACTTTACATCTTTTGTTTTAATTCAGCAAATATATGTGTGTGTATGTATGTACAGTTGAAGTCAGAATTATTAGCCCCCCTGTTTATTTTTTTCCCCAATTTCTGTTTAACTGAGAGCAGATTTTTTTTGAACACATTTCTAATCATAATAGTTTTAATAACTCATCTCTAATAACTGATTTATTTTATCTTTGCCATGATGACAGTAAATAATATTTGACTAGATATTCTTCAAGACACTTCTATACAGCTTAAAGTGACATTTAAAGGCTTAACTAGGTTACTAGGCAGGTTAGGGTTATTGGGCAAGATATTGTACAATATATCGATGGTTTCTTCTGTTGACAGTCGGAAAAAAACATAGCTTAAAGGGGCTAATAATTTTGACCTTAAAATAGGTTTTAAAAAATTAAAAACTGCTTTTATTCTAGCCGAAATAAAACAAATAAGAGTTTTTCCAGAAGAAACAATATCAGATATACTGTGAAAATTTCCTTGCTCTGTTAAACATCATTTGGGAAATAATTAAAAAAATAAAATAAAATTCAAAACTGGGTTAATAATTCTGACTTCAACTGTATGTGACTGGAACAAAAACAACCCGTTTATAACAAATTTACATAGCAGTAATTCTGTCTGTTTATGTCGTTTGTCTGCTATTACTTATGATAGGAGTAACCTGTGAATGTGTATCACTCACACACACACACACACACACACACACACACACACACACACACACACACACACACACACACACACACACACACATGTTTGTTTTTGTGAAAAGTGGGTACATTACATAGGCTTCCATTCATTTTATACAGATCAAACCGTATATTATATTGCCCTCACCCCACCCTACCCCTAAACCCAACCATCACAGGAGACAGTGTACAGCTTTACTCCCTGAACAAACTCATCCTGTGTGATTTATAAGCTTTTTGAGAAGTGAGGACGTCACTAATGTCCTCATATTTCACCTGCTTTTTGTAATACCTGTGTCATACCCATGTCATTATACAGATTTGTGTCCTGATATGTCACAAAAACACGTACACACACACACACACACCTTTACACACAAATGGACATGCAGCACTAGCAACACTTCAGCATTCAAGAGTTCACACTTAGGCCCCGTTTACACTAATGCATTTTCGTTTTGAAACGTTTTAGATCAAAAACGATCCGCGTCCACACTAGCGTTTCATCTAGCGTTTCTAAACATATCTCCGTCCACACTACTGCACCAAAAACGTATATCACGTGACCATTCGCGCACTCTGGGCATGCGCGTTCAAGTATAAACAGGAAGCATGTGTCTCGCTCGGCATTTGGTTATTGTTAGTCAACAAACGCTGGTTGAACGATGAACGCGAGCGATTAGCGAGTGCTCGAACAATAGCTTGCCTCTTGCGAATATATGCAGCTGCTGTAGTAAAAAATGCAGAGTTTAACTGCACAATGGCGCCTAAAACGGACAATAGTGCAAACAACGCTCCCATTTCTGAGTCCATGTTGTTGTTTACAGTGAAGGCTGGTCTGCCGTCTTCCGGTAGCGTTATAGTCATGTGATAGGGGCTTGACAAATAAGGGAAGGATACGCAATGACCAAAAGCCCCAATCAGGTAGCGAATCTCAGCAGCCACGCCTCCGTTTTCAGATGTCTCCGTTTTTCCCCATCCACACAGAGACGGAGCAGCAGCGTTTCAGAATGAAAACGACCTCTCCAGCGTTTTCAAAACGCTCTGTTTTTGGGGCTCGAAAACTCCGGCGTAGTGTGGACGGATGGCGTACCCGTAGCAAAACTTATGCGTTTTAAAACGAAAACGCATTAGTGTAAACGGGGCCTTAGATAATGCTCAACTGAGACAGCAAGTTTGGCATGCTGTCCCAGGAGAGAACCATAAGCTCGGAGATAGATGAGCCCAAGGTTCCCACCTGGTCAATGAGCGTTAGGAGGGATACGAGATCAGGTGTTTCTTGAGCGCCCTCTTAAACTCAGGCTAATATCTGATAGATTATGTTTGTATGCGTTAAGTGCTTATGACTGTATTACAATGCATGTTTTTTAGACTGTGGGAGGAAACCGCAAACAAACGGAAAACGCGAACACGGGGAGAACGTGCAAACTCCGCGCAGGGAGTGCCGACTGGCTCTATTATAATTTGAACCTGTGGCCTTCTTACTGCTAGGCATTGGTGCTAGCCACTGAGCCACCGTGTTGCCCGATCATGGAAGAGGAGGAGGGAAGGATAATGGGAGGGGGGAGGGTTTTCCAAAAACGAAGATATTGAATGGAGTTTAGGAAGGGTATTTATAGTAGTTTTAGAATGATCTGATAGGCTAGCTAATGATTAGTGATGAGGATCAGCTGTAGTCGATCATATCACGTGCTCCTCTCGAAATTAGTCTGTGAAACTTCACTTAATTCACAAATAACTCTACATGTCATTCTCTGCAGTGTTGTTCTTTATTGCCACTGTCTGTGTGTTGGCTTCTACTTGTTTCTTGACATTGTCTGTCTGATTCTACATCTTGTCATCCACTTTAACTCTAACTCTGCAATTTTAATATGCGTGTATGGCTGTCTGAGATTATACTTGTGCCTCACTCTTGCCTGACTGTGTCCATGCTTCTTGCTGGTCACTGTGAGTGCCATATCTGGATCACTGCTTATGCTAGGCTTTGCCTCTGTTTTGAATAAACATGTGCTTATGAAAAAATGATAGGTGACCTAATGAATAAATATTAATAATTATGACCTAACGTACAGCTCAGTTCAAATGTATCTATGTAGACATAATTACAATTATTGTCATGTGTTCACCTCTACTTTAAAGTTAAATACAAACCCAAAGTACAGTGTGTAACTCCAAAAAAACAAACAAAAAGTGCTCTGGGGTCGCTCAAATAATGTGTTGATGCTCTTTGGACAAGGGATTCATCAGAACAAGCTACAAAAATCAGTCCAAGGCACTCGAAAGATGTGGAAGAACGCATAGGTTTTTAAAAGATTAGCCATGTGAATAAAGGCTTTTTAATATTTCTTCCACATCTTTCGAGTGCCTTGGACTGATGTTTGTTGCTTGTTACAATGTGTAACGGTTTTGTTTTTCCTACCTCTCCCATACTGCTCCCTGTCTCTGCTGTAGCATCCTCTCTCACAGCACTGGTATTGGCAGAGCAGTCTCTGGCTGCACTGATTCCAGCAACAGCCTAGTTAATAAACACATTATAGGATGTAAAGATTGCAGCAAAATGCTTTCTAACTGACTGCTCTCAGCATTGGATTACACATTAATACAATTAAGTAATAACAGTAGCACAAAAAGGAATAGAATAAATAGCAAAAAAGCAGCATTATGTGTGTGTGTACCAGCAGATTTGGACATTTCTTGAATCCTTCATGATATTTCAACGCAATCTCACGGCAATTCGTAACTTTTTGATTTAGTGGCTAATTCGTATCAATTCGTTTGATCTAATTCGTACAAATTAGTACGACTTGCTCATCACCCAATGATGGTTGGGGTTAGGGGCCACGCCTCCTTTTTAAAATCGTACATTTTCATACGACTGAACTCGTAGGAATTAGCCACTAAACTGACAAAACGTAAAATACGTGTCCTCGTGAGATCAGGCTGGATATATAGTTATGTGTGAATTAAAGTATGCTGAAGTGTTGCTAGTGCTGCATCTCCATTTGTGTGTAAAGGTGTGTACGTGTGTGTGTGTGTGATACACATTCACAGGTTTCTCCTATCGCAAGGGTTAATTTATCATTAATTAGAGGTTATAGCTATTGACCTTTGTCTTGGCTGCTGCATGGAGGGCGCCATAGCGACTAGGGATGGGCGATACCACAATTTTTTAATTCGATACGATACCGATACTTTTTGTTAAAATTTTTACGATACCGATATCGATACCACCTATTAAAAAAATTCATGTAATGTTTCAAAATAATGTTAATAAAAAAAAAATCATTATATATATATACTGTAGTTTGTGTGTGTGATATACATACCCGCACACACATCCATATTGTATACACACACTGCATACATATACATGCTGTATATACACACTGCACAGATACACACACACTTTGCCTCCTATAATGCCTTTTATTGGACAGAGAGTGTGAGCAGAGGAGCACTGGGCGGCTTGTTTTTGTTCAGCTTCTCTATCGTTTCAGGGTGTGTTGTCTGTAAGTGTTTATAAAGGCTGCTTGTATTGTTGCTGTGTACGACTTTCTTATCACAAATATTGCTCGTGTAATGCTTTTTAAGCTGATTAGCACCACAAAACGCCGCGTTACCTCTCTGCCATTGTGTCATTCCGTAATGCAGAAGTGCGCGACTTGCGTGTGTTTGTTATCTGAAAGGCACGTGATCGCTCACGTCACGTTCGCTGCAGATTGATTGGTGTAACGTCTTATATACATAGCGTCACTGACAATCCTGTACACAGCGCTAAAACATTGTTATGCAGAAATTATTAAAATATTGTTAAAATATCGATACTTTAAAAAAAATATCGATACCAAATTAAAAGCTTCTGAGTATCGATATATCAATACTCGAGCATCGATGTGCACATCCCTAATAGCGACCAGCGTCTTCCAGTAGAATGGTTAGAACTTCCACTTAAAGTGTTTACAACTGGTCATTTGCGCTTTGAAAATGGGTTTTGAGTGGATTACGGAGTGTTTTTGTGACACACAACTTTGAAAAGTGTGTGTTAAAACCGTTATCTGTCAGATGTGGTTGAAGCGCGAGAGGAAAATGTTCTTCTAGGTCACGTGTCTGCCGTCAGAAATACAGTGTGTGTGTGTGTGTGTTTTCACGACCTGTCAGCTATTAGCTCAGTGGCTCTTCAACACACACACACACACACACACACACACACACACACACACACACACACACACGAGCAAACCAGATTACTGGCATGAAATTTAACAGTTGTGCAAGTCAAGCAATTTACAAAAATGACCAATAAAAAGTCTGTTATTGATGCTTTGCTTGCTGATATGCATGTGGTTTCTAGTCGCGAGCCGTTTATGCTTCATTTAGTGTGTTGTATTTACCACGGTTTGCGTTTTGCTGTCATTTCAAAACGTCACTTTATTTTCACTGTGTCACAGTTATTAAATCAGTGTGTTAGTGGGACTGTACAGTAGGCTACGTGTGTGTGTCAAACATTTTGGTGAACTATATTTGTTTGGGTTGGTTATATATTTGAAAGAAAGAGAAACTGTTGACTTTAGCGATGACGAGGATTCATTTAAATGGCACAAGATGCCGTCTGGCAACGAGGGGAAAATGCCTCACAGCAGTTGTTTTCCATCCTATTAGATCACATTTGTTTAAATGATCTGTCCAGGAGGTGGCGCTGATCGACAACAGTATTAGTTCAAATATGATAAAAGCAGGTAAAATAGATTAAAACTATCGTTTCAAAGCTGTCCGAATGTGACTGTTTACACGCATCAGCTGCCGACCGGAAGTTCTTAGCATTCTCCTTGCGCATACACGCAAAGCATAATGGGTAATTTTGCGTTCCAAGAAAAAGGTCTATAGGTTCTTTTGCATGTTAGACTATATTGCTTGTAGCATGAAACAGTCTGTTCACCCTAAATTTCATGTTATCTGCTGGTAATGATATTTTAAAATGTGAGTTCTACGCTGAGCTTACAACTGTTAAACACAGCGTGAATGGCGTCAACATTTCTTAGTATATTTTAGTATGATGACTTAGAAGTATATTTCCTGTTTTCTTCTTACCTCCTCTACCGCGCTACTGTCCTCCGATGCAGCAGCCCAATTTAAACCTTTCGAGAAGATTTCAGATAATGTTATGCATTTGGCAGAGTCTGATTTTAGAGCACTTCTTTTGCTTTCTCTTAGCTTCTCCGTACTCCCTTTCCTTTTTTACAGTCCACCTCTGACTATTAGCTTGTGTTGCTCTTACTGTTTGTTTGACATTCTTGCCAGATTTTGATTACGTCTGCGTAACCTCTGATTGGGTCGGCCCATCTCCAAACCAACCGGCCATTGCCGATTAAGTTAAATGCTTAACATTTATTATTACTATTATCATCATCATCATCATCACCATCATATGTTCACATCTTGCAAGAGATAAAAGCTGCCTGCATGTAAAAACAATTAAAAAATAAAAATAAATAAATAAAAATGTAAATAAATGTTTTTAAATGCTCCGGCCCTTCTGGCATTTCGTCACCTTGGAATTCTAAGGTTCTGTCTGCGCTCTGGATGAGTTTGAGATGTTGAGCTTTAAAGTTTTTGCATTCCATAGCAAACAGTGTGAGTGTAGCATTTGTGTTTTAAATAAAACATCTTAAAACGTAAACAACTTATAAAAAACCCATCCCAAAATGTAAATAAGTTATCATTTAATAAGAATCTGTCAATAACTCAATTTTGACAAAAATGTCAGACAGAAGCTTTTAATTCTAAGGTGATGATTTGCTACAATTGCCAGATGGCCAATCTGCCCCTGTTTTGCGCCATGCGCTTTAGCCTAGAATAGATTGTTAAATTAGAGCCCCTGGTTTTAGACCACAATAATTCATTGGTATGGTGTAGTATTTTGTATTTCAGACACATACTAAGTAAACATATTTTACAGTGACATAAGTAAACATAAGTTGAGCATAATGTATACTTCCATATGAATGGATTTAAAACCTTTGTTCTACTCTGCTCCCAATGTGCCAGTGGAAACACTATTAGGCTCGATAATCAGGCATGTCTGCTTCAGTTAATGTCGTCAATCTGACAATCTGCATGTGTGTCGAGCTGTCGGAGGGGTCGGGTGGAAAAAAATCCTATCCAATAATTTGAGTTTGGACTGCAATACCTAGATCAATCACTAGGTATCCTACATAGAGCACCTTTCAGGACAAATTTGTGTGTGTGATTATTTCGATGATGCACTGTTCCCCCATGTTTCCCCGCTTCTGTGTGTATTTTACTTGAACATACAAATGAAAAATGTGCATATTTTTTTTCTTACAGAGATATCAACAGACAAGAACAATGGAACGTAAGTTAAACCAAGAGACAATGCATTTAAATCAATGCACGATGAATACAGTATGGCCAAAACCTGAATGCTTCAAATAGAATTAATGAATTGCATTTTAATTTATGTTGATCTTAGAAATCCAGTGAATAGTATAAAATATTTTTTTCTCAGACGGCCATAATGTTCAGGAGAGAAGAATCATCCTTATTGGGACAAATGAAGATGGCAACAGCAGAGCAAGATTTACAATTGAAAATCAGGCTAGAGAATTGGCTCAACGTGACCCTTGTTTCCCGAGACCCAGAAACCTCACAGTTATTGACACACCTGATTTCTTAGACACAGACGACGATGAGAAGACTAAATCAGCGATCATCCAGTCTCTGGTCGACAGTGCTGAAGGTGTTGATGCCATTGTCATTGTTATAAAGGTTCAATCCAGTGGAAAACATGAAAGCAAGTTTGTGCAGCAAATTCTGAACACGCTGAAAGAGGATGTCCTGAAACACACAGTGATCTTATTCACTTTTGGAGAAGAGCTAGATGGCGAGGAGATTGAAGAATATGTGAAAATCAATTCACAAGTGCAGGAGCTTGTAGATAAATGTGGAGGTCGCTATCACATCATTAACAGCAACCACTGGAATCACGGTAGCAACCGAGAGCAGGTGAGAAATCTGCTGGATACCATTGACCAGATGGTGAACGAGAACGGCTCCTACACCAATATGCATAATAAAACTGAGGAGAGGGTTGCAGGAACAGCAACAGGGGCACTGACTGGTGCCATCGTGGGCTTAGGTGTAGCAGCAATATTGTATTTTTACACATCAATTATTAAAAATCCTTCTGGGGTGCTGAAGGAGCAGCAGCAGCAGGGGGAGCAACAGCTGAAGGAAAAGCAACAGTTGGAGGAGGAGGAGCAGCAGATGGAGGAGAAGGAGCTGCAGCAGCAGGGGGAGCAACAGCTGGAGGAGGAGCAACAGCTGGAGGAGGAGGAGCAGCAGCAGGGGGAGCAACAGCTGGAGGAGGAGGAGCAACAGATGGAGGAGGAGCAGCAGCAGGGGGAGCAACAGCTGAAGGAATAGCAACAGCTGGAGGAGGAGGAGCAGCAGCAGGGGGAGCAACAGCTGGAGGAGGAGGAGCAACAGATAGAGGAGGAGCAGCAGCAGGGGGAGCAACAGCTGGAGGAAACAGCTGGTTCTAGGCAGAGATGGGAAGTAACAAAGTACAAATACTTCGTTACTGTACTTAAGTAGTTTTTTCGGGTATCAGTACTTTACTCCACTATTTATTTTTTTGACAACTTTTTACTTTTACTTCTTACATTTTTACACAAATATCTGTACTTTCTACTTCTTACATTTTTAATCCATGGTCGTTACTTTCGTTTTCATGTGTCAGATGGCGCGATCTATATTATTACTTGTCATAGCGCAACATGAACGCAGTTCTATTTTTCCTCATTGCGCGCCTGCGTGCTGCAGCGCGCGGCTATTTCAAGGCTATAGCGCACCGTACATGAGCTAGTTCATGAACATTACTATGAGAAAGGCTAGGATCACTACGTAGATGTGACAGAGGGAGTCTGCGAATTTAACATGACTGATGCTGCCCTGTTTACACGGTAATAAGACACCTTTTGCTCGTTCGGATCACAGGTAAACAAGACACATTCCAGTCAAAAACATGCCGTTTAAATGCTTAAGCCTTTTGTCCACTTCCGATCATACTGCATGGGCTTCTCTGGTCTTTCTAATCTAATACCGTGAAAAATAGTGCTTTTTGTAAAGGTTAGTACATTTAGGACTAAAACAATCAAATACTTTATAAAAAATGTATGCATGGCGGTTTATTTCCTTTATTTCTGGTGAGTTCATATCTCCTAATACAGAATTTATGCTGTTTTTCAGTTTTTATTGATTTTTTTAATTAACTATATGATTTTACATATTGGCCGATACTGTTGTCTTCAATTAATAATTTTAACAAATATTTTACAACAACAAAAGTAGCTATACTGGGCAATTGATGAATAAAAATATGATGCAAAAGATCCTGAATTTATCATGTGTAAAACGATCATGCACATGTCTTGTAGATTGTAGTCATGCCTTAGTATGTTGCTTTTAGGATAGAATAAATGTAGTACAGTTTGTCTCAGTCACTTTGGCACATTTCTCAGATCAGAATTGTAGGCCTAAGTGCATTTCTCAAAACAACACGTATAAATAGCAAAACACCATGGATTACCTGCAAAAGCCAGTCTCCTGCTCAAAATCCTTCAGTTCATCTCTCAAAACTAAATTTCTGTGTCAGTGAACATGTCAGTGGCGTCAGAATGACATGTCTGTGTGTCATTGTACATGAATAAGACTCAAATTACTTAGTAGTCATGTTGTCAATAACAGTGTACTCTGGAGGGCTGTTCTGGTGTAAACTATGGTGATATTCTTGCTGTTTGTACTGTAATTAGTTGCCAGATCATGTCATTCTGATACAGAAAGGAAAAGAGAGCACAGCATATCACAAAGACAAAACAGAAGTAAAAATGTGAACAGGACAACCTCCTTTTAGACCTTCATTAGAAAAAGTCCAGATTCACCTGGGAGAAATGTAAAAAATGCATTATGACTAAATATTAAGACAACTTGTTCAGGCATTTGAACGATTAAATGTTGTGGGGGTGAGTCTATTCAACAGAGATAAAATAATACATGTTGATCAACATGACATGAGCAACTGATAACATAGGAAACATCAGAGAATTGCACATAATCATTTGCATGGATGAACAAAAGCATTTGCAACTTGTTCATAAAGAGAAACTGCTTTACTGATGTGCACAAGTGACACGATGATGATCTGAAGATTGAACAGTGGGTTTAGAGAATTTCAATTCTGATCTGAGAAATGGACCAAAGTGACTGAGAAAAACTGTAACAGAATTAATGTTTATTCATTAAATAAAATAACCACAATACCTGAAAAAAACACTGAAATAGCGGGTTATATATGAGAGCTGCTCTTTGAAGAGAATAAAGCAGCTTTAGCCTAATGCAAAACAATAGTTTACAGTCAAATAATATAAGTATTTATTTTAGCAAAAGAAAAAATCAATATATTTCGGACAGAATTGAGTGTAAAATTCATTCATTCATTTTCTTGTCGGCTTTGTCCCTTGCGGGGTCGCCACAGCGGAATGAACCGCCAACTTATCCAGCACGATTTTACGCAGCGGATGCCCTTCCAGCCGCAACCCATCTCTGGGAACTTCCACACACACATTCACACTCATACACTATGGACAATTTAGCTTACCCAATTCACCTGTACTGCATGTCTTTGGACTGTGGGGGAAACCGGAGCACCCGGAGGAAACCCACGCGAACCCAGGGAGAACATGCAAACTCCACACAGAAACGCCGACTGACCCAGCCCAGCCGAGGTTCGAACCTGCGACCCAGCGACGTTCTTGCTGTGAGGCAACAGCACTACCTACTTCGCCACTGGGTTGCCCTGAGTGTAAAATGTAAGACATTATTTATAAAGACAGACAGAGTGTATCAACATGAATGGCAGCTGTTGTTTTTGATTAGTTTGATACATGGGCCGACTTTTTAAGCTATGTTGTTCATCTATATTACAGGGTTTGATGCTGCTTGGCTACTATCATAAAATTTTACAAACATTTTACATAAAAATTAGAAATGTAAGTTATTTTATCTTCATGCATCAATAGGATGTGAGGTCTAGTTACCTACCTATCTCACTCACTATCCTTCAGCTTAGTCCCTGATTTAACAGGGGTCACCACAGCAGAATGAACCGCCAATTATTCCAGAATTTGTTTTACGCAGCGAATACCTTTCCAGCTGCATCCCAGTACTGGGAAACACCCATACACATTCACACACACACTTATAAACTACTGCAAATGTACTTGAATTATTATTCGCCTATACCGCATGCCTTTGGACCGTGTTTGAAACGGGTACTTTTTACTTTTTTACTTTTGTACATTTTTCAGGCGGTACTTCTTTACTTTTACTTAAGTACAAAAGTGTAGTCAGTACTTCTACTTTTACCAGAGTCGTTTTAAACAGGAGTATCTGTACTTCTACTTAAGTGAAGGATGTGTGCACTTTTGCCATCTCTGGTTGTTGGATGAAAACGATCACAGTCCACACTGGCGTTTCACCCAGCGTTTCTGAACAACTGTCCACACCACTGAAAACGCACATCACATGACCACACACACACTCTGGCATGCGATGCAGCGTATGTGGACGTCTGAGCTCCAGGCAGTCATCTACCCAGATGAGAGCTGTGCGCGTCGGACTGTTCATCAAGGATCTACCGCTGGATTTAATCTCACTATATTTGTTAAACGGGATATTTCATTCATCTTGTCTATATCTATTCATGACATATTCCCCGACTTTGGTCTTTTGAATCTATTACTTGTTCTCAGGTAACGTACGTCTGAGCACAAAGATAAAGTCTATTAATGAAATGTAACCACGTACACTGATTCTGCACATCTGACTGATTGCCTTTATTTCCTATATTGTATAAACTTATTGTACGTTATACTTTTATAATGGCCATTATTGATTATTAAAACTAATATTCAGCAAAAGAGACGGGGTATGTTTCATATGTTAAATGAGAATGATAGGAGTGTCTGTTAAGTTAATATCAAAATGAAAATAAACAGTTGCTTATATCATCTTTTTATTTTATTGCTAAGAAAGTGAAACAGCGTAGCCAGGGTGATGTGAATGATGTTCTAAAGTACACTGTTCCCTTTGAAGATTTACCCGGTCCCGATGTGTTCTCGGGAGTTTGTTTTCCATATCAAACTTGCAAAGTCTGAACTTACAAGGAGAGGAGGCAAGACTGAACTGTGTGTAGGCTACGTAATATTGAGGAAAAAGCCCCAATCTGATAGGCGAATGTCTGCATCCATGCCTCCGTTTTTAGATGTCTCCGTTTTCCCCCATCCACACTAACATGGAGTAGCAGCGTTTTAGAAGGAAAATGGCCTTTTCAAAAAGTTAAAAAACTCCGCCATAACCGCAGCAACACTAATGCGTTTTCAAACTAAAATGTATTAGTGTAAACGGGGCCTGAAGTAACATCAAAGGAAACAGGAGCAATGGCTGGAGCTGTAAGAGTAGCTGAAGTCAGAATTATATATATATAAATAAATAAATAAATACATATATACAGTATATATACACACATACATACACGCACACAGTCAGAATTATTTGCCCCCATGAATTATTAGCCCCCCTGTTTATTTTTTTCCCCAATTTCTGCAGATTTCAGAGCAGATATTTCAACACATTTCTAATCAAAATAGTTTTAATAACTCATCTCTAATAACTGATTTATTTTATCTTTGCCATGATGACAGTAAATAATATGTTACTGGGTATTTTTCAAGACACTTGTATGCAGCTTAAAGTGACATTTAAAGGTTTAACTAGGTTAATTAGGTTAGCTGGTTAGGGTAATTAGGCAAGTTATTGTATAACAGTGGTTTGTTCTGAAGACAGTCAGAAAAAAGGGGCTAATAATTTTGACCTTAAAATGGTTCACAAAAAAACAAAATCTGCTTTTATTCTAGTTGAAATAAAACAAATAAGACTTTCTCCAGAAAAAAAAATTATTATCAGACATACTGTAAAAATGTCCTTGCTCTGTTAAATATCATTTGGGAAATTAAAAAAAAAAAAAAAAAAAGGGGGGGGGGGGGGGGGGGGGACTAATAATTCTGACTTCAACTGTATATAAAACATATGCAATCTGTTCTCTGAAATAAAAGTACAAAAGCTGTCATGTGGGGAGTGGTTCTCTCCAAGGGGTTCAAAGACAACATTTATTAATATGGACTTTTAGATACAAACGTGTACTATTGTAAGTTACCGACCCAGCTTCTGTACAATTAGTTTACAATAATAGGCAGTTTATAATAACAGATGTTTTCGACGGTTTTTTAAATTATATTTTATGCAGTCATGCACATGTTTTGATGGCTAATACAAAAGTTGCAGACACCTTTACAAATATCAAAATGCTTTTTTAATGCTGATTAAGAAACCTGAATAGCCTGGGCTACTATAGTAAAGAAAACCAAATCAGCCAGAGATCAGTTATCAAGATTAACAGATCCAGGATCTGTCAAATCGTCTTAGATCATTTAAGCGAGCTACGAAGAATGAACCCCTGGGCTCAGAAAGTTCTCAAAATATAATGTTATCCTACATATTTTTAAATGTAAATTAAGTTGTGGGTTATATACTGTAGGTGGCTGTTGAATGCAGAGCTTCTCTATAAAAAAAGGTGAAAAAACACCTGCAAGTTCTGATCAAACCTCAGCCAGGCGAGGAAAAGGAATGCAAAAGTAACTCAAAAGTAGTATAACGCATTACTTTCCATAAAAAGTAACTAAGTAACCCAATTAGTTACTTTTTTGGGGGAGTAACTCAATATTGTAATGCACTACTTTCAAAAGTAACTTTCCCCAACACGCTTTGTAACTTCCTAAGTGTTGAGTTTGTTGTGGATTAATAAGGGTTCAGCATCAGTTTGTTGACTGTGTCCAGCAGATGGCGCCCATGCAACGTGTGAATTAACCATCTGTTCCATATTCTACAGTAACCTACAAAAAAAAGTACACTTCAGTGAACACTTTCATCCCCACTCAACCCACATGTAAAATAAATAATTTAATAAAAGCAACAACAACAACAACAATATTAATAGTAATTGCTGAGGGCGTAGTCTTAGTAATTGCTGAGATTTTATATCTGGCCCATGAAACAGTTATTAACATCTGGGCCAAATACTACATTTTACATCTGGCCCACATATCAATTATTAACATCTGGGTCAAATACTACATTTTACATCTGGCCCACATATCAATTATTAACATCTGGCCCACATATTAATTATTATCATCTGGGCCACATATCAATTATTAACATCTGGGCCAAATTCTACATTTTACATCTGGCCCACATATCAATTATTAACATCTGGGCCACATATTAATTATTAACATCTGGGCCACATATCAATTATTAACATCTGGGCCAAATTCTACATTTTACATCTGGCCCACATATTAATTATTAACATCTGGGCAAAATACTACAATTTACATCTGGCCCAAGTATTTTGTGCCGCCTTAAAGACAATGCCACCTCTGCCAATACCAGGGCTATGTTCGGCCCACATGCTGTTTGCCAGTGCCGGATGAGTGCCTGCTGTGCCAGATTTATGCCAAATCTGGGCCAGAATTCTTTGCTACCTGGGTGTCTTGTATATAATGAATCTTTTATATATAATGAATATATTGTATATATATATATATATATATATATACACACACACACACACACACACACACACACACACACACATACATACATACATGCATACACACACACACACACACACACACACACACACACACATATTTATAAACAGTTGAAGTCAGAATTATTAACTCCTGTTTATTGGTTTCCCCAATTTCTGTTTATTGGAGAGAAGATTTCTTCAACACATTTCTAATCATAATAGTTTTAATAACTCATCTCTAATAACTGATTTATTTTATCTTTGTCATGATGACAGTAAATAATATTTGACTAGATATTCTTCAAGACACTTCTATACAGCTTAAAGTGACATTTAAAGGCTTAACTAGGTTAATTAGGTTAACTAGGCAGGTTAGAGTAATTAGGCAAGTTATTGTATAATGATGGCTTGTTCAGATCGAACTATCAGTTTTTTTTTGCTTAATAACATATAATACAAGCTTAATAAAATTTTGCTTTATTAAGCTAATAATATTGACCTTAATTTTTTTTTTTCAAAATTAAAACTGCTTTTATTCTAGCCGAAATAAAACCAATGAGATTTTTCTCCAGAAGAAAAAAATATCAGATTTACTGTGAATATTTCCTTGCTCTGTTAAACATCAATTGGGAAATATTTAAAGAGCCCCTATTATGGGTTTTTGAGAATGACCTTCCATGTAGTGTGTAACAGCTCTAAGTGAAGTGAAATATCCAGCTGAGGCTTAAATCTGAAAGTGGACAGGGTTCAAAACTATTGATTCATTTATAAAAGAGTCGACTCATAGTGGTTTAAATGAATCTTGATAACGAGTCTTTAGCCGTTTCGGCGTGACGTGGATACGAAACTTAAGCCCCGTCCAATTGTTGCAAGTGCAAACCCGGGAAAATTTAAACCTGCTGAACGATTCATATGGGAGTCTCTGGAATAATTAGGTAAAAATAAATGCATATTATAAGACAATGAAAGTGTTTTTTGACCTTGCATGCAGATCAGTATGTTGTTGGAGACCTTTAAAACCGAAATATGACCCTTTTTAATGTATATGTAATGCTCTTTAAAAAATAAATTCAAAAGGGGCCTAATAATTCTGACTTCAACTGTACATATACAGTTATACAATTTTACATTTATACAATTATTAGCCCCCCTGTTTATTTATTTCCCCAATTTCTGTTTAACGGAGAGAAGATTTCTTCAACACATTTCTAATCATAATAGTTTTAATAACTCATCTCTAATATCTGATTTATTTTATCTTTGCCATGATGACAGTAAATAATATTTGACTAGATATTCTTCAAGACACTTCTATACAGCTTAAAGTGACATTTAAAGGCTTAACTAGGTTAATTAGGGTAACTAGGCAGGTTAGGGTAATTAGGCAAGTTATTGTATAATGATGGTTTGTTCTGTAGACTATCGAAAAAAGTATAGCTTAAAGGGTCTAATAATATTGACCTTAAAATGGCTTTTAAAAAAATAATAAATGCTTTTATTCTAGCCGAAATAAAACAAATGTCATGCTGGTAGACAAGGAAGACAGAGATGGTTATCTTTTCACAATGTTTGTTAAAAGGTAAGTTCAAATATCACACAGGATATGGCAGGCAGTTGAGTGTGTGCTAGCGGTCTCCGCTCACTGTACTGGGGTGTCAACAATGGGTGTTAGTCCACTCTCTAGTGGTAGCTCGCTGTAAACACAGTAAGTGAGCATTAAAGCAACACACAGTTCATCAAGGGGATAGAAGATCTTAGAGGAGACACAACACAAGTATAAGCCGTCCTATTCACAATGAGAAGGATTGAGGAGCATAGCAAACAATCTTCCGTTGGAGGAGATAAGGCACACAGTTCACGTGAGTGAATACAGATCTTCTAGTCAATGCCAGATAAGTAATGTCACTTCCCTTTATCAGTGCGAGGAACTCGAAGACTCAGAAGGAACATCCATGGAAGAAGAGGAGAAGATGTAGGAGCTTGGAGGAAGACAACCATCAGACTTCAATACCGGCCGAGGAATGAACGGATAGGGTGAGTTTATATAGTGTCCATAATGAGGGGGAGACAGGTGCAGATCATTAGAACTCAGGTGAGGGTTCACGGGATTGGATGGATATGGTTTGAGGTGGTGAATGATGATTGGGCGAGCAGGAACGAGCCGGGGATGTGACAACAAATAAGACTCTCCAGAAGAAAAAATATTATCAGACATACTGTGAAAATTTCCTTGCTCTGTTAAACATCATTCAAGAGTTCACACTTAGCTGATGATTGATTATAAGCAAGTTTGGCATGCTGTCCCGGGAGAGAGCCCTGAGCTCAAAAGGTCCTTGAGCCCCGGGCTCCCTCCCGTTGCAGGGCGAGAGGGGAGCACTGAGCTCAGGTAGATCTCGAGAACTCCCCCGCCGTGGTAATTGAATATCAGATAGTGCTTCTCTTGAGATAGATACTAAGTAGGGAGCAAGTCTATGAGTTGATTTAGACAATGATTTGGATTGCGTGTTTTTTTAATCGGTGGGAGGAAACCGGAGAACCCGGGGGAAACCCACGTGAGCACGGGGATAACGGGCAAACTCCTCACAGAAATGCCTGCTGGTTTGGTAAAGCCTAAACCATGGACATTCTTGCTGTGAGGCCACAGTGCTAGGCACTGGGCCACCGTGTCACCCATCTAGGAAGGAGGAGGAGTAGGGGTGGAAGGAGGGGGGGTTTCTTCAAATCGAAGATGACTGTAGTAAGAAACCCTGGCTCTTTATAGTGAGTCAGGGATCGTCTGATTGGACAATCATGAGTGGTTAACGTGTAACCAGCCGTGTTCAATCATAATCACGTGATCCTCTCGAAATTAGTTTATGACTAAACTCCACTTCAAGAGTTCACACTTAGCTGATGATTGATTATAAGATTATAAGTTTGGCATGCTGTCCCGGGAGAGAGCCCTGAGCTCAAAAGGTCCTTGAGCCCCGGGCTCCCTCCCGTTGCAGGGCGAGAGGGGAGCACTGAGCTCAGGTAGATCTCGAGAACTCCCCAAAAAATGCTTTCATTCGGGACAGCAGCCGCGTATTTGAAGAACCCCCCAAAAGACAGTAAAGAAGAGCGATATCCGGCTGCTGGGTATAAGATATCCGGCTGCAGGGTATAAAGTGCTACGAAGTAGTACTAGGATAGGTGTAGGGGTGAATGGAGTACGGTAGAGCGTCTCTGTTTAGCAGAGGTGCGGTGGTAGTTGATAATAAGAGGAAAATAACACTTCAGCAGAGCGTTTAGCTGCTTGGTAGTGCTGAGAAGTGTATCAGCCATGAAGACTGGGTGAGAGTGTATATGAGCCCGGCTGAGCGTCATTGCTGTGGCCGTGGTGAAGAGGGGAATGACTGAGTGGGAGTGAATGTGAGCTCGGCTGAGCGTCACTGCTGTGGCAGTGGTGTAGAGGGAAAGAGCTCGGCTGAGCGACTCTGCTGCTGCAGAGGTGTGTTTGGAGGTCGGTATGGAAGGGAAAGTACGTCTCCCCAAGATGTTTAACTGCTTTAGCAGTGCTGGAGATTGTATCAGAATGTAAATGATTAAGGAAGTATGTATGGGCTCGGCTGAGCGTCACTGCTGTGGCAGTGGTGTAGAGGGGGAGGGAGCTCGGCTGAGCGTCTCTGATGTAGCAGAGGTGCATTGGTAGTTAATGGTGGGAGGGAAAATACGCCTCCACAAATACATTCGAGCTGCTTTGCAGTGCTGTGGAATGTAAATTAGGAAGTAATTATGAACTTGACTGAGCGTTACAGCTGTAGCCGTGGTGTGTAGGAGATGAAGCTCGGCTGAGCGTCTCTACTGTAGCAGAGGTGCGATGGAAGTCAGTAATAAATGGTAAATTCGCCTCCGTGGACACGATTAAACTGCTTGGCAGTGCCGGGAATAGTATCAATAGTGAGTGACTAATTGAAAGTATGTATGAGCTCGGCTGAGCGTCACTGCTATGGCAGTGGTGTGGAGGGAATGAAGCTCGGCTGAGCGTCTCTACTGTTGTAGAGGTGCGAAGGAAGTCAATGGTGAAAGGGAAAAAGCGTCTTCATGGAGACGGTTTAACTGCTTTAACAGTGCTGGGGAGTGTATCAGTAATGAATAGTTAAGTGGAAGTGAATATAAGCTTAGCTGGGCGTCACTGTTGTGGCAGTGGTGTGGAGGGGAATGAAGCTCGGCTGAGCGTCTCTACTGTTGCAGAGGTGCGATGGAAGTCAATAGTGAGAGGGAAAAAACGCCTCCACAGAGGTGATTAACTGCTTTGGCAGTGCTGGGGAGTGTGTCAGTAATGAATGAAAAGATGAGGTGTATATGAGCTCGGCTGAGCGTCACTGCTGTGGCAGTGGTGCGGAGGGAAATGAGCTCGGCTGAGCGTCTCTACTGTTGTAGAGGTGTGGTGGTAGTCAATAAGGGAGATACGCCTCCTCCGAGACGGTTGACTGCTTAGGCAGTGCTGGGGAAAATATCAGTAATGACTGATTAAGTGGAGGTGTGTATGAGCTCGATTGAGCGTCACTGCTGTGGCAGCGGTGTGGAGAGGAATGAAGCTCGGCTGAGCGACTCTGCTGCTGCAGAGGTGCTATGGAAATCAATGATGGAAGGGAAATAGTCTCTACTGAGACATTTGACTGCTTTGGCAGTACTGGGGAGTGAATCCTTAATGGATGATTAGGTGGAAGTGTATATAAGCTCTTCTGAGCGCCACTGCTATGATAGTGGTGTGAAGGGGAATAAAGCTCGGCTGAGCGTCTCTGCTTGCTGCAGAGGTGAGATGGGAGTCAATGTGAGGAGGAAGGTAAGACTTCTGGAATATATTATGGCAAAAGGGAGATTTGTGAAATCCCGCCGGAACTTTGGTCCGGGCCATGTACTAAGGGTGTAAGTTTGTCTTAGCTACTGGAGTTGGTGTTATGGTGTAATGATTGGGAGGGCAGTATGTAAAATGGGATATGTACCCGCTAGCCTTTACGGCTGAATTGTTGCGGGGGTTGTGATGGACAAGTATGAATATATATAACATAAACTATGGAAAAGTAAAGGGAATAAAAAAAGAGGAAGGAGGTTGGAAAGGTCTTGAGGAAAAGGCAGAAATTTCATGGAAAAAGACGGATGTGTGTTGCTCTGAGTTTATCAGTGCTGATGTTGGCTACTGAGAGTCAGCTGGGCTTCTCTGAGGTGGTGTTGGCTGAGGCGAATGTATGAATTGAAGGCGTTGGAGGACCAACGACCGAGAGTTTGGATCTGTTGTTGGGATAAGCCATTGTGTGCTGCTGTAGAGGCTGCTCCTATCCTGAATGAGTGTGTAGAGAATAATTCTGGGGAAAAGCCTGAAATGCGGAGAACTTCTTTAAGGTGGTTTTGGAACCAGAAACGTGTTACTGGACGGTTAGCGTCGTCAGTAAAAAGTGAGGCGAGGGTTTTTTTTTTTTTTTTTTTTCTTGGGATCCTCTGTAGTGCAAAAATGCTAGGAGGGTTTGGAATGGGTGTGTGGGTGAGGGGATGTCGAATATAAAAATAGAATGTCCTTTACGTAGCTGATCTGTTTTACTTTGCTTAATAAAGAAAGCTAGAGTTTCTTTATCCAGCAAGGTTAGGTCATATATGGTGGGGTGGATTGTGGGGTTGAAATGAGATGTTATGGTGAGTTCGGAACATCTCAGAAATCCAAAAAGGCTAGAGTGAACATGGCATCTAGTGTGCGGGCTGTATGAGTAGAAATATATCCTTTGCATAGGGTGTGAATGCATTTCTTGAGGATGTGAAGTGTAATGGGCTTTCTGGTGTCCGGGGGGGATGGGTGTGTTTTTTGTATGCCTTTCAATATGAAGGCGGTTTGAGAATTTGTGATGGCATCTGAAGGGGACCTGTGTACCAATTTGTGAAAAAACTGAATGCCACTCAGGTAGCTTCTAATTGAACTGGCTTGTATGTTTTTTGAGGTGTGTAGATGAGCAATGAATGAGGTTATGGAGAGAAGGGAAAAATCTGGGAAAGGTATTTCAAACAGAAAGTGAAAGTGTTTAAAGGTGTTCCATGCTGTGAGGTAAGATTGTAGAGTCCTCGGAGCCACTGCCTGGAGGATGAGAGACATGGAGGATTTCCGGAGGTGGTATAGAGGGTGGTTTATGGCAATGTCATCTCTGAATAGTGAGGAACAGGTGTTGGATGAGGGTCCGCTTCTGGCACCAATAGCCGAAACTTCTGGAAAGAAAATTGAGACAGAGAGTCAGCAATTTGATTTTTGCAACCTGGTACATGTTCAGCAGAAATTAGGAATTGTTTAGTGGCTGCAATCCAGACGAGGCGCCTTAAAAGGGGCATGAGTGACTGTGAGTGCGAGCGCCCTTTATTAATACATTGCACTGTAGCCTCGTTATCGCAGTGAATGAGAATGCTGGATGCGGACCACTCTTTGCCCCACAGGATGGCCGCTGCTACGACGGCATATAATTTGAAGAGTGTGGATGATTGTTCGTTTGGTGGAATTTTTTTAACATTTGGGGGGGGGCCAGGATGACGCGAACCAACGACCCTGGTAAAATCCTCCGAAACCGACTGAAGGGCGGCGTCAGTGAATAAATTGATATCTACTGGCGATGCTATAAGATCACTGTAGAAAAAGGAACAGCCGTTCCATTGCTTAAGGAAAGAAATCCATAGGCTGATTTCTTCACAACTGGGTTTAGAGAGAAGGATTGTATCTTCTAAGCCGGGAACTGTGGTGGAGAGTTGAAGCAGGTGCGAAATAAACGGACGGCCTTGCGGGATAATGCGCATAGCGAAGTTTAGGTGGCCAATAATGGAAAGGAGTTCGCGTTTGGTGCATGATTGATTTCCGAGAAAGATCTGGATCGCTAAATGTTTGTTTGGAGGTGACGACGGAGGAGAGACAATGAGGAAATCATTTAACAAGTGTATGAGGTAAGGAATTCCGTAATTATTGGAAAGTATCCAACATACGGCTTCTGAAAGCATGTCGAAAATTTTGGGGGCTACTTTGCATCCGAAAGTTGACCGGACTGCGAAGTAGAATTTGGAGCGCCAGCGAATGCCGAAAAGGTGCCAGAAATCTGGATGGATTGGCATGACTTTAAGGCGGATGTAATGTCAACTTTAGCTAGCCAGGTGTTGCGGCCGGCGGATTTGATAAGGGAAATGGCTTTGTCTATGTCGTGGTAATTAAGCAAATGTCCATCTAGCGGGATAGTGCTGTTAATGCTGGGAAAATAGAGTTATGTGGCGCGGAGAGGTCGATTATGTGGCGTTTTTTAAACCAGGAATTTTTTGGTTGACTGTTTCTGGTTCAGCGTTTGCGGATTGAAGATTAGGATAGCAGAGGTTTTATGTGGGCGAGGCTGAAACTCCTGGGTGGAGTCCGTGAGTTAGACCTGAAATGAGAAATTCAGAGAAGTTAGAATCAGGGTGATTATTTAGCTCAGGTAATTGGTTGGATGAGGATCCGCTTCTAAGCTGTTTGTCAAGATGTCTGGAATGAGAGAAACAAGAGAGAATGTGACATGACATTTACGACATGGTACATGCATGGCAGAACATAATAAATTGTTTAAGCTGATATCCATGCGAGGTGTCTTAATAAGGGCATGGGCAACTGTAAATGGCAGTGTATTTTGTTAATGCATAGTATGAAAGCTTCCTTGACGCAATGTACAAGGATAGTAGAGGTGGGCATTCGTCCCCCCACAGGATGACAGATAGATGGAGAGCTGAGGATGTGGGGCGTGGCTTGTCTGGTGGTCATGAAAATACCTCTTGAAGACTGAGTAGGTGTAGTGATAGTGGATGGAGTTTAAACCCCTTACTGATAAGAATTTTATGTAAATGTATCTAACTCTTAGTCAATGGATAAAACATAAGAAATATCTTCTTCCCATTCATATCAAAGCGGGAAGTTTATTACTTTGCCGTTTTCACATCTAACTGACTTGCCTATATAAACTTTGCATATGGCCCTTGTGTGTGGACATGTGAGTCACAGGGGCATATTATGATTAGACTTCTATGCTTAATGCGTTTAATGTTTTCACTAGCTGGGTAATACTCTTTTCAGTTTATGAATAATTTATATTTATTTGTTTGTTTATTAATTAAATTTATTTATTTGTTTATAAATATCAACTGCCGACTTCAAACCCTGAACTTAAAAGCGATGTCATCACTTAGTATAAACTGTGTGAAAGGAATTTTAGTTATGAGCTTTACTTTAATCCATGAATGACTTTGAAATCTTAATGTGATTAAAACTCACCATCATATCTAGCTTAGTTCATTCACAAATTCAGAGTCCATTCTTGATCTCTCAAGAGAGAGGGCGGGACCATTGGATGGTGATGCTTCACTTCAGCTATTGGCTCAAAGAAGTGTCAATCAAACAGGCCGCGGCCATTTTGACTAAATTCACTATGTTATGACTGGAGACCTTACTGAACGCACTTCGGCGAGTAGTATTGGATGATAATGGTGCATTTAATGGATGTTTATCGACGTAAGGATAAGCTGTGGACTAAGTTTTCGGATTGAAATGCCTGGACTTTTGCGGTCGAATTACTTCATGTTTTTAGGATGATATGGATCTGTGGACAGGCGGGATGTTTTAGAGGTGAGTTCTTTATATAACTTATCTTATTAGCGCTGGTCTCGTCTTTCGAAGATTTATAAATCCACTGGCTTGCATGGTTTGGGATCTGTAGAGCTGCACATCGACTGAATTGCTCTTCAGTGTTTGGACTCTCAGCAGTGATTATCAACCCACACTGACCTGAGCCAAACTGAACTGAACACAATCTCGGAAAACTGAACTGACTCTGATTCAATTCACCATACTCTTCCGTGTGACGCTACCCTGACGCAATTTCACACCGCATAAGTGCTATACAAATGAAGATGAATTGAATTGAAAATGTTTAGTCTGTGTTTGAGAGTGGTTGTTTTAAGGCGAGGCTTCCCTTTGGAGCGTGCTATGTACGTTACCACTGATGTACCGCTGGCAGAGAGCGGTGAGGGTTCAGTTTCCTTGCAAGGGCTTTGATCGCTGGCTTGAATGTTTTAGGCTTTGATGTTGTTGTTGAAGATGCAAGTAGCAGCTTGTGCCGAGCAGTGTGTTCTTCAAATCGAAGATGACTGTAGTAAGAAACCCTGGCTCTTTATAGTGAGTCAGGGATCGTCTGATTGGACAATCATGAGTGGTTAACGTGTAACCAGCCGTGTTCAATCATAATCACGTGATCCTCTCGAAATTAGTTTATGACTAAACTCCACTTTGGGAAACATAAAAAAAAAAAGAAGAAGAAGAATTCAAAGGGGGGCTAATAATTCTGACTTCAACTGTATATATATATATATACACAAGGGGGGTTCAGGTGGTTCGAACAAACCACCCCCCACGGCCAAAAGGTCCAGAATTTGTCCTTTTAATTATTTTATGTAATTTAATATTATGGGCAACCCAGTGGCGCAGTAGGTAGTGCTGTTGCCTCACAGCAAGAACGTCGCTGGGTCGCAGGTTCGAACCTCGGCTGGGCTGGGTCAGTTGGCGTTTCTGTGTGGAGTTTGCATGTTCTCCCTGGGTTTGCGTGGGTTTCCTCCGGGTGCTCCGGTTTCCCCCACAGTCCAAAGACATGCAGTACAGGTGAATTGGGTAAGCTAAATTGTCCATAGTGTATGAGTGTGAATGTGTGTGTGGAAGTTCCCAGAGATGGGTTGCGGCTGGAAGGGCATCCGCTGCGTAAAATCGTGCTGGATAAGTTGGCGGTTCATTCCGCTGTGGCGACCCCGAAAGGGACAAAGCCGACAAGAAAATGAATGAATGAATGAATTTAATATTATATAATATATTTATATTTAATATGTATTGTAATAAAGTGTATTTTTCAATAACTATGGTCAGTAATTCGAATCCCATGGAGCCTCAAAGCCACAATAATGTGACGCGAGTCACGTGACATAACCCACTGAGTGGTAACATTTCAATCTCTGATGCGACATCCTTACTGAGTAACGCTCTGGGTCAAAAAGAGCAAGAGAGGCAGAAAAGGCAGGCAGCGGCGTCATTATTGCAAAATATTGAACATATGTTCAAAAAGACTGCCAAACAGGGTAAGGCTAAAGTTACTTACTTCCCAACAGATGAAAATCTGTCCCTATTCATGAGGTTCTAGGCTAACTGGCCACATTAGCCGGGACGTCCTGTACATTTATTGACTTGTCCAGTGCATGATCTCCCTTTCTTTATTGTTGCCATTATTCTTTTAAAATAACTGTCTGACGAAGGCTTTAATGGCAAGCGGAGTCCTCAGCCGTCAGATGTTACGTCACAGCAAAAGGTGCTAATTCCGTCACGTCTGGTAAATTGTCCAGTGTATGTGTGTGAATGTGTGTATATGGGTGTCTCCCAGTGATGGGTTGCAGCTGGAAGGGCAAAACATATGCTGGATAAGTTGGCGGTTCATTCTACTGTGGCGACCCCAGATTAATAAAGCGACTAAGCCGAAAAGAAAATGAATGAAAGTATGTATAAATTTGTTATAAATGCATTGTTTTTTCCCAGTCACATACATTAAATGTTTAAATATCTATTACATATGGTACTGCTTATATTATTTCATCTGTACACCAATATAAGTAGTGAATGTGCGTGTGCGTGGGTGGGGCTGTGTCGATGTGGTAATGTGGGCTGGTGTAGCTACAGTGGCAGGGCTGATTTTTTGTCCCAGTCCACCCCTGCTGGCCACTTCACTTTCACTTTATCTCAAACATTATCAACACCTCTTATTTCTGTTAGATGTGCGCGCAGGGCGTATGTAAACTGGTCTGGTCATATATTCCCCCTTTTAAAGGTTTAATTACTTTACCAAAGCTAACAACTTTTTTTAGAGCTTCCAGTAATACAATTAAGAAAAACCAAGACGCTTACAATGGCGACTGGTGTGGGATTAAATGGGTTAAATGGGTCTTGCCTGAATTCACGTGACTGCTGGATGCATGCTGACTCACTGGGATGCTGCAGATGTGCGCACATACTTTTATTTCGAAGGCAAAATCACTTTAGACGAAGGGATTGTGAGTAGCAGCTGCTATTATTCATAACGGATCAATTTCAGAACCAGGCGGTAGCTAAATAATCTAGGCCAGTTATTACTGACATTGAGAAGCTCTGATTCCTGCAGCTGCTCTGAGGAAAGAGTCCATCACCAAATCAGAGAGCGGATTTTGGGATCTCTTTTTTTGCAGGTATGAAACTTGTATTTTTTTTAATAATAGTTATTACACTGTAAAAATGCTGGGCTGTTTTAACCTAACATCACATTTGGACAAAGCCAGACGGATTAAAAAGTATAACATAACATTTAACTGAAAATAAATAAATAAATAACCCAACATAGGGTGTGTCCATATTTGACCTACAGTACCACTGGGTTAAAATTCAACCCAGCGTCTTTTTTTAGAGTGAAAGGGAGCATGTTTTTAACACTTTACATCTTTTGTTTTAATTCAGCAAATATATATGCAAATATATGTGTGTGTATGTATGTACTGTTGAAGTCATAATTATTAGCCCCCCTGAATTATTAGCCCCCCTGTTTATTTTTTTCCCCAATTTCTGTTTAACTGAGAGAAGATTCATTCAACATTTCTAATCATAATAGTTTTAATAACTCATCTCTAATAACTGATTTATTTTATCTTTGCCATGATGACAGTAAATAATATTTGACTAGATATTTTTCAAGACACTTCTATACAGCTTAAAGTGACATTTAAAGGCTTAACTAGGTTAATTAGGTTAACTAGGCAGGTTAGGGTAATTGGGCAAGATATTGTATATCGATAGTCTGTTCTGTAGACAGTCGGAAAAAAATTAGCTTAAAGGGGCTAATAATTTTGACCTTAAAACGTCTTTTAAAATTTTTAAAAACTGCTTCTATTCTAGCCAAAATAAAACAAATAAGAGTTTTTTCCAGAAGAAAAAATATCAGAAATACTGTGAAAATTTCCTTGCTCTGTTAAACATCATTTGGGAAATATTTATGAAAAAAAAAAAATCAATGGGGGCTAATAATTCTGACTTCAACTGTATGACTGGAACAAAAACAACCCGTTTATAACAAATTTACACAAGCAGTAAAAACTAAATAAAAATCTGTGAATCTTGTAGAGTCCGTGTGCTGTCTGTTTATGCCGTTTGTCTGCTATTACTTATGATAGGAGTAACCTGTGAATGTGTATCACACACACACACACACACACACACACACACACACACACACACACACACACACACACCTTTACACACAAATAGAGATGCAGCACTAGCAACACTTCAGCATACTTTCAAGAACTCACACTTAGATAATGCTCAACTGAGACAGCAAGTTTGGCATGCTGTCCCGGGAGAGAACCCTGAGCTCGGACATAGATGAGCCCAAGGTTCCCACCTGGTCAATGAGCGTTAGGAGGGGTACGAGATCAGGTGTTTCTCGAGTGCCCTCTTAAACTCAGGCTAATATCTGATAGATTATGTTTGTATGTGTTAAGTGCTTATGACTGTATTACAATGCATGTTTTTTAGACTGTGGGAGGAAACCGCGAACAAACGGAAAACGCAAACACGGGGAGAACGTGCAAACTCCGGCGCAGGGAGTGCCGACTGGCTCTATTATAATTTGAACCTGTGGCCTTCTTACTGCTAGGCATTGGTGCCAGTTACCGTGTTGCCCGATCATGGAAGAGGAGGAGGGAAGGATAGTGGGAGGGGGGAGGGTTTTCCAAAAACGAAGATATTGAATGGAGTTTAGGAAGGGTATTTATAGTAGTTTTAGAATGATCTGATAGGCTAGCTAATGATTAGTGATGAGGATCAGCTGTAGTCGATCATATCACGTGCTCCTCTCGAAATTAGTCTGTGAAACTTCACTTAATTCACAAATAACTCTACATGTCATTCTCTGCAGTGTTGTTCTTTATTGCCACTGTCTGTGTGTTGGCTTCTACTTGTTTCTTGGCATTGTCTGTCTGATTCTACATCTTGTCATCCATTTTAACTCTAACTCTGCACATTTAATATGTGTGTATGGCTGTCAGAGATCATACTTGTCCCTCACTCTTGCCTGACTGTGTCCATGCTTCTTGCTGGTCTCTGCGGTCACTGTGAGTGCCATATCTGGATCACTGCTTATGCTAGGCTTTGCCTCTGTTTTGAATAAATATGTGCTTATGAAAAAATGATAGGTGACCTAATGAATAAATATTAATAATTATGACCTAACGTACAGCTCAGTTCAAATATAACTATGTAGACATAATTACAATTATTGTCATGTGTTCACCTCTACTTTAAAGTTAATTACAAACCCAAAGTACAGTGTGTAACTCCAAAAAAACAAACAAAAACTGCTCTGGGGTCGCTCAAATAATGTGTTGATGCTCTTTGGGCAAGGGATTCATCAGAACAAGCAATAAAAATCAGTCCAAGGCACTCGAAAGATGTGGAAGAAATATTAAAAAGCCTTTATTCACATGGCTAGTCGTTTTGGCAGAGAGCTGTACCTGTACCTGGGTAACAGTACCTGATCACTGTTACCCTGATGAAGGCAGCTCTCTGCCGAAACGCATAGGTTTTTAAAAGATTAGCCATGTGAATAAAGGCTTTTTAATATTTCTTCCACATCTTTCGAGTGCCTTGGACTGATGTTTGTTGCTTGTTACAATGTGTAACGGTTTTGTTTTTCCTACCTCTCCCATACTTCTCCCTGTCTCTGCTGTAGCATCCTCTCTCACAGCACTGGTATTGGCAGAGCAGTCTCTGGCTGCACTGATTCCAGCAACAGCCTAGTTAATAAACACATTATAGGATGTAAAGATTGCAGCAAAATGCTTTCTAACTGACTGCTCTCAGCATTGGATTACACATTAATACAATTAAGTAATAACAGTAGCAAAAAAGGAATAGAATATATAGCAAAAACGCAGCATTATGTGTGTGTGTACCAGCAGATTTGGACATTTCTTGAATCCTTCATGATATATAGTTATGTGTGAATTAAAGTATGCTGAAGTGTTGCTAGTGCTGCATCTCCATTTGTGTATAAAGGTGTGTACGTGTGTGTGTGTGTGATACACATTCACAGGTTTCTCCTATCGTAAGGGTTAATTTATCATTAATTAGAGGTTATAGCTATAGGTTCTTTTGCATGTTAGACTTTATTGCTTGTAGCATGAAACAGTCTGTTCACCCTAAATTTCATGTTATCTGCTGGTAATGATATTCTAAAATGTGAGTTCTACGCTGAGCTTTCAACTGTTAAACACGGCGTGAATGGTGTCAACATTTCTTAGTATATTTTAGTATAATGACTTAGAAGTACATTTCCTGTTTTCTTCTTACCTCCTCTACCGCGCTACTGTCCTCCGATGCAGCAGCCCAATTTAAACCTTTCGAGAAGATTTCAGATAATGTTATGCATTTGGCAGAGTCTGATTTTAGAGCACTACTTTTGCTTTCTCTTAGCTTCTCCATACCGCCTTTCCTTTTTTATGGTCCACCTCTGACTTTTAGCTTGTGTTGCTCTTACTGTTTGCTTGACATTCTTGCCAGATTTTGATTACGTCCACGTAACCTCTGATTGGGTCGGCCCATCTCCAAACCAACCGGCCATTGCCGATTAAGTTAAATGCTTAACATTTATTATTACTATTATTATCATCATCATCATCATCATCATCATATGTTCACATCATGCAAGAGATAAAAGCTGCCTGCATGTAAAAACAATTAAAAAATAAAAATAAATAAATAAAAATGTAAATAAATGTTTTTAAATGCTCCGGCCCTTCTGGCATTTCGTCACCTTGGAATTCTAAGGTTCTGTCTGCGTTCTGAGTTTGAGATATTGAGCTTCAAAGTTTCTGCATTCCATAGCAAACAGTGTGAGTGTAACATTTGTGTTTTAAATAAAGCATCTTAAAATGTAAACAACTTATAAAAAAACATCCCAAAATGTAAATAAGTTATCATTTAATAAGAATATGTCAATAACTCAATTTTGACAAAAATGTCAGACAGAACCTTCTAATTCTAAGGTGACGATTTGCTACAATTGCCAGATGGCCAATCTGCCCCTGTTTTGCGCCATGCACTTTAGCCTAGAATAGATTGTTAAAATAGAGCCCCTGGTTTTAGACCACAATAATTCATTGGTATGGTGTAGTATTTTGTATTTCAGAAACATGCTAAGTAAACATATTTTACAGTGACATAAGTAAACATAAGTTGAGCATAATGTATACTTCCATATGAATGGATTTAAAACCTTTGCTCTACTCTGCTCCCAATGTGCCAGTGGAAACACTATTAGGCTCGATAATCAGGCATGTCTGCTTCAGTTAATGTCGTCAATCTGACAATCTGCATGTGTGTCGAGCTGTCGGAGGGGTCGGGTGGAAAAAAATCCTATCCAATAATTTGAGTTTGGACTGCAATACCTAAATCAATCACTAGGTATCCTACATAGAGCACCTTTCAGGACAAATTTGTGTGTGTGATTATTTTGATGATGCACTGCTCCCCCATTTCTGTGTGTATTTTACTTGAACATACAAATAAAAAATGTGATTTATTTTTTTTCTTACAGAGATATCAACAGACAAGAACAATGGAACGTAAGCTAAACCAAGAGACAATGCATTTAAATCAATGCACGATGAATACAGTATGGCCAAAACCTGAATGCTTCAAATAGAATTAATGAATTGCATTTTAATTTATGTTGATCTTAGAAATCCAGTGAATAGTATAAATTATTATTTTTTTCTCAGACGGCCATTCTCGTCAGGAGAGAAGGATCATCCTTATTGGGAAAAAAGAAGATGGCAAGAGCAGCGCAAGATTTACAATTGAAAATCAGGCTAGAGAATTGGCTCAATGTGACCTCACAGTCATTGACACACCTGATTTCTCAGACACAGATGACGATGAGAAGATTAAATCAGTGATCATCCAGTCTCTGGTCGACAGCGCTGAAGGTGTTGATGCCATTGTCATTGTTTTAAAGGTTCAATCCAGTGGAAAACATGAAAGCAAGTTTGTGCAACAAATTCTGAACACGCTGAAAGAGGATGTCCTGAAACACACAGTGATCTTATTCACTTTTGGAGAAGAGCTAAACGGCGAGGAGATTGAAGAATATGTGAATATCAATTCACAAGTGCAGGAGCTTGTAGATAAATGTGGAGGTCGCTATCACATCATTAACAGCAACCACTGGAATCACAGGAGCAACCGAGAGCAGGTGAAAAATCTGCTGGATACCATTGACCAGATGGTGAACGAGAACGGCCGCTACACCAATATGCATAATAAAACTGCGGAGAGGGTTGCAGGAACAGCAACAGGGGGACTGACAGCAACAGCTGGAGGAAAAGCAACAGATGGAGGAGGAGCAGCTGCAGCAGCAAGGGGAGCAACAGCTGGAGGAGGAGGAGCAACAGATGAAGAAGGAGCTGCAGCAGTAGCAGGGGGAGCAACAGCTGGAGGAAACAGCTGGTTGTAGGCAGAGATGGGAAGTAACGAAGTACAAATACTTCGTTACTGTACTTAAGTAGTCTTTTCTGGTATCAGTACTTTACTCCACTATTTATTTTTTTGACAACTTTTTACTTCTTACATTTTTACACAAATATCTGTACTTTCTACTTCTTACATTTTTAATCCACGGTCGTTACTTTCGTTTTCATGTGTCAGATGGCGCGATCTATATTATTTCTTGTCATAGCGCAACATGAACGCAGTTCTATTTTTCCCTCATTGCGCGCCTGCGTGCTGCAGCGCACGGCTATTTCAAGGCTATAGCGCACCGTACGTGGGCTAGTTCATGAAGGTTACTATGAGAAAGGCTAGGATCACTACGTAGATGTGACAGAGGGATTCGGCGAATTTAACATGACTGATGCTGCCCTGTTTACACGGTAATAAGACACCTTTTGCTCGTTCGGATCACAGGTAAACGAGACACATTCCAGTCAAAAACATGCCGTTTAAATGCTTAAGCCTTTTGTCCACTTCCGATCATACTGCATGGGCTTCTCTGGTCTTTCAATCTAATACCGCGAAAAATAGTGCTTTTTGTAAAGATTAGTACATTTAGGACTAAAACAATCAAATACTTTATAAAAAATTTTTTAATGGCGGTTTATTTCCTTTATTTCTGGTGAGTTCATATCTCCTAATACAGAATTTATGCTGTTTTTCAGTTTTTATTAATGTTTTTAATTAACTATATGATTTTACATATTGGCCGATACTGTTGTCTTCAATTAATAATTTTAACAAATATGTTACAACAACAAAGGTAATTATACTGGGCAATTTATGAATAAAAATATAATGCAAAAGATCCTGAATTTATCATGTGTAAAACGATCATGCACATGTCTTGTAGATTGTAGTCATGCCTTAGTATGTTGCTTTTAGCATAGAACAAATGTATTACAGTTTGTCTCAGTCACATTTCTCAGATCAGAATTGTAAGCCTAAGTGCATTTCTCAAAACAACACGTATAAATAGCAAAATACCATGGATTACCTGCAAAAGCCAGTCTCCTGCTCAAAATCCTTCAGTTCATCTCTCAAAACTAAATTTCTGTGTCAGTGAACATGTCCGTGGCGTCAGAATGACATGTCCTTGTGCCATTGTATATGAATAAGACTCAAATTACTTAGTAGTCATGTTGTCAATAACAGTGTACTCTGGAGGGCTGTTCTGGTGTAAACTATGGTGATATTCTTGCTGTTTGTACTGTAATGAGTTGCCAGATCATGTCATTCTGATACAGAAAGGAAAAGAGAGCACTGCATATCACAAAGAAAACACAAAAGTAAAAATGTGAACAGGACAACCTCCTTTTAGACCTTCATTAGAAAAAGTCCAGATTCACCTGGGAGAAATGTAAAAAATGCATTCTGACTAAATATGAAGACAACTTGTTCAGGCATTTGAACGATTAAATGTTGTGGGGGTGAGTCTATTCAACAGAGATAAAATAATACATGTTGATCAACATGACATGAGCAACTGATAACATAGGAAACATCAGAGAATTGCACATAATCATTTGCATGGATGAACAAAAGCATTTGCAGCTTAATCATAAAGAGAAACTGCTTTTCTGATGTGCACAAGTGACACGATGATGATCTGAAGATTGAACAGTGGGTTTAGAGAATTTCAATTCTGATCTGAGAAATGGACCAAAGTGACTGAGAAAAACTGTAACAGAATTAATGTTTATTCATTAAATAAAATAACCACAATACCTGAAAAAACACTGAAATAGCGGGTTATCTATGAGAGCTGCTCTTTGAAGAGAATAAAGCAGCTTTAGCCTAATGCAAAACAATAGTTTGCAGTCAAATAATATAAGTATTTATTTTAGCAAAAGAAAAAAATCAATATATTTCGGACAGAATTGAGTGTAAAATGTAAGACATTATTTATAAAGATAGACAGAGTGTATCAACATGAATGGCAGCTGGTGTTTTTGATCTAGTTTGATACATGGGCTGACTTTTTAAGCTATGTTCATCTATATTACAGGGTGTGATGCTGCTTGGCTACTCTCATAAAATTTCACAAACATTTTACATAAAAATTAGAAATGTAAGTTATTTTATCTTAATGCATCAATAGGATGTGAGGTCTAGTTACCTACCTATCTCACTCACTATCCTTCAGCTTAGTCCCTGATTTATCAGGGGTCACCACAGCAGAATGAACCGCCAATTATTCCAGAATTAGTTTTACGCAGCGGATACCTTTCCAGCTGCATCCCAGTACTGGGAAACACCCATACACATTCACATACACACTTATAAACTACTGCAAATGTACTTGAATTATTATTCGCCTATACCGCATGTCTTTGGACCGTGTTTGAAACGGGTACTTTTTACTTTTTTACTTTTGTACATTTTTCAGGTGGTACTTCTTTACTTTTACTTAAGTACAAAAGTGTAGTCAGTACTTCTACTTTTACCAGAGTCGTTTTAAACAGTAGTATCTGTACTTCTACTTAAGTAAAGGATGTGTGCACTTTTGCCATCTCTGGTTGTTGGATGAAAACGATCACAGTCCACACTGGCGTTTCACCCAGCGTTTCTGAACAACTGTCCACACCACTGAAAACGCACATCACATGACCACACACACACTCTGGCATGCGATGCAGCGTATGTGGATGTCTGAGCTCCAGGCAGTCATCTACCCAGATGAGAGCTGTGCGTGTCGGACTGTTCATCAAGGATCTACCGCTGGATTTAATCTCACTATATTTGTTAAACGGGATATTTCATTCATCTTGTCTATATCTATTCATGACATATTCCCCGACTTTGGTCTTTTGAATCTATTACTTGTTCTCAGGTAACGTACGTCTGAGCACAAAGATAAAGTCTATTAATTAAATGTAACCACGTACACTGATTCTGCACATCTGACTGATTGCCTTTATTTCCTATATTGTATAAACTTATTGTACGTTATACTTTTATAATGGCCATTATTGATTATTAAAACTAATATTCAGCAAAAGAGACAGGGTATGTTTCATATGTTAAATGAGAATGATAGGAGTGTCTGTTAAGCTAATATCAAAATGAAAATAAACAGTTGCTTATATCATGTTTTTATTTTATTGTGTAACCCCCATAAAGTCTTATGGTATGTTATTTTTACAATTACTTATTAATTTTATATTAATATTGTATTATATATTCATTTATTTTATTTCTCAAATCACAATGCTAGATGAAACCAAAATCTAGGACATCTGCCTAGCAATTGTTGAGCAGGCATGATTAAAGAATTGTGATTGGTTAATTTTCAAGCTCCGCCCACTATGCTGAGGTAGGATGTCAGCGGGACTTTCAGTGCAGAGAGATTGAGATGAGATGGAGAGAAACAACTTTAGCTGCATGAACAAAGTGAAATATTCCTTGTTAGTTAAATGAAGGAGCATATTACCACAAAAAAGGGCGGAAGAATTGTTAATTGTGTGTTCTGTGATTTTGGAAATAGATATATTCATTAAATCTCGGCCAGGTTTTTGGTTATCTGATTTTCTTCTGGATAGAAGATGGCGAGCCACCCAGCTTGAGTCAGTGATTTGGATTGGATTTTTGAAGTGTTTTGCTTCCAGCAATTCGGTAGGACTGTGCAATTCAGATCTTTTCCACTTGATATTGGACTAAAACGGATTTTAATTCCTGTGAATGGGAATACTTGATCTGAGCTCAGCAACGTGAACTGAATGGACATAAAAAACTGGTGATTTCAAATTCATCAAGAAGATACACATACACTGATAATACACACACACTTGTTTATTGTTTATTGTATTGTTTTTACAATTAATGTTCAAGAGGAAAAAAGGAAAGAAAAATACAAGCAATCATTTTTGTATGCAACTTGAGGTTTCAGATTTTATTTATTTACATTGAATTGTGGATATAGGACTTTTTGATCATTATACACATTTAATTAGCGAACCTAGTGTGTACTTACCTGTACCAGGGTTACAATTGCTAAGAAAGTGAAACAGCGTAGCCAGGGTGATGTGAATGATGTTCTAAAGTACACTGTTCCCTTTGAAGATTTACCCGGTCCCGATGTGTTCTCGGGAGTTTGTTTTCCATATCAAACTTGCAAAGTCTGAACTTACAAGGAGAGGAGGCAAGACTGCACTGTGTGTAGGCTACGTAATATTAAGGGAAAAAGCCCCAATCTGATAGGCGAATGTCTGCATCCATGCCTCCGTTTTCAGATGTCTCCATTTTCCCCCATCCACACTAACATGGAGTAGCAGCGTTTTAAAATTAAAATGGCCTTTTCAAAAAGTTCAAAAACTCCGCCATAACCGCAGCAACACTAATGCGTTTTCAAACTAAAATGTATTAGTGTAAACGGGGCCTGAAGTAACATCAAAGGAAACAGGAGCAATTGCTGGAGCTGTAAGAGTAGCTGAAGTCAGAATTATATATATATATATATAAATAAATAAATAAATACATACATATATACAGTATATAAACACATACATACACGCACACAGTTGAAGTGAGAATTACTTGCCCCCATGAATTATTAGCCCCCCTGTTTATTTTTTTCCCTTAATTTCTGCAGATTTCAGAGCAGATTTTTCAACACATTTCTAATCATAATAGTTTTAATAACTCATCTCTAATAACTGATTTATTTTATCTTTGCCATGATGACAGTAAATAATATGTTACTGGGTATTTTTCAAGACACTTGTATGCAGCTTAAAGTGACATTTAAAGGTTTAACTAGGTTAATTAGGTTAACTAGGCAGGTTAGGGTAATTAGGCAAGTTATTGTATAACAGTGGTTTGTTCTGAAGATTGTCGGAAAAAAAGGGGCTAATAATATTGACCTTAAAATGGTCCACAAAAAATTTAAAACTGCTTTTATTCTAGTTGAAATAAAACAAATCAGACTTTCTCCAGAAAAAAAAAATATTATCAGACATACTGTGAAAATGTCCTTACTCTGTTAAATATCATTTGGGAAATATAAAAAACAAATATAAAAATAAAAAGGGGGGGGGGGGGGGGGGGGGGGACTAATAATTCTGACTTCAATTGTATATAAAACATAAGAACTGTCATGTGGGGAGTGGTTCTCTCCAAGGGGTTCAAAGACAACATTTATTAATATGGACTTTTAGATACAAACGTGTACTATTGTAAGTTACCGACCCAGCTTTTGTACAATTAGTTTACAATAATAGACAGTTTATAATAACAGATGTTTTCGACTGTTTTTTTATTATATTTTATGCAGTCATGCACATGTTTTGATGGATAATACAAAAGTTGCAGACACCTTTACAAATATCAAAATGCTTTTTTTAATGCCGATTAAGAAACGTGAATAGCCTGGGCTACTATAGTAAAGAAAACCAAATCATCCAGAGATCAGTTATCAAGATTAACAGATCCAGGATCTGTCAAATCGTCTTAGATCATTTAAGCGAGCTACGAAGAATGAATCCCTGGGCTCAGAAAGTTCTCAAAATATAATGTTATCCTACATATTTTTAAAGGTAAGTTAAGTTGTGGGTTATATACTGTAGGTGGCTGTTGAATGCAGAGCTTCTCTATAAAAAAGGTGAAAAAACACATCTGGGCCACATATGAATTATTAACATTTGGGCCAAATATTACATTTTACATCTGAAAAGAAGTAAAGAAGAAAAGAAGTGGTTTGTCGTTAAGTGTAGATCAGGGGGGCTCAACCCTGTTCCTGGCAATCGACCTTCCAGCTGATTTCAGCTCCAACCCTGATCAAACACACCTGAACCAATTATTTAGAACGTGAGGAGCGCTTGATAATTACAGGCAGGTGTGTTTGATAAGGGCTGCAACTGAAAACTGCAGGAAGGTCGATCGCCAGGAATAGGGTTGAGCACCCCCGGTGTAGATTATGTGTAAGTAAAATTCCTGACAACTGCAAGAAACACGACATCAAAAAAACTAAACAAAAATGGATGCGAAGCATTACACCTGCTCCCCACCTCCAGCTATGGTTGACATCAGTTAACGTTTTCCAGGTAAAACAATTAATTGACAAACAAATGGTTTTTGTTTTTTTTTTGTTGAGGAGACTCAGCTGTCTAATGTTACTGTAGAAGCGACTGTGTTTTGTAAGTACGATTTTTCTCTTTTGGGAAACGATTTCCACATTTGTTAAGGCCACGTGAAGCAATTTATTAAATGAATAAAGCTCAGAGTTATTGTGATTTGAGGATTTTTTTACTGTCTTACTGTTCATTTTGTTATTAAACATTTTAAAGGTTTAAATCTGTTTTTGCCTTAATAAATGATTTCATATTATTACTCTTAGGCTTTATTGCAGTCTTTATCAGTCAATTTACTGTACTAACACAAAACATTCAAAAGTAGCAAACACATTACTGTACATGCCTTCATTCATCTGTACACACAGCATGAAGAGCTCTGGGCTCAGAACGTTCTCAAAATATAATGTTATCCTACATTTTAAAAGGTAAATGAAGGTGTAGGTTATATAGGTGACTGTTAAATGCAGAGCTTCTCTATAAAAAAGGTGAAAAAACACCTGCAAGTTCTGAAAGAGATCAGTCAGGTAAGGAAAAATCACGCAAGTGTAACTCAAAAGTAGTATAATGCATTACTTTTCATAAAAAGTAACTAAGTAACGCAGTTAGTAACTTTTTTGGGGGAGTAACTCAATATTCTCAATATAAAGTAACTTTCCCCAACACGGTTTGTAACTTCCTAAGTGTTGAGTTTGTTGTGGATTAATAAGGGTTCAGCATCAGTTTGTTGACTGTGTCCAGCAGATGGCGCCCATGCAACGTGTGAATTAACCATCTGTTCCATAGTCTACAGTAGCCTACTTAAATATTAAGAGAAAACACTTGTTCCCACTCAACCCTCATGTAAAATAAACAATTTAATAAAAGCAATAACAACAATATTAATAGTAATTGCTCATGCTGGCAAAATACACATAAATTAATTGAAATTGTATGATGTATAAAATGATTTTTTTCATAAATGCTGACAACAACAGGACAAACTTGGAAAAAATGTTATTCACATAACAAAGCTATAAAAAGTAAGGATTCTCCAGGAAAATGAACAAAATGTGAGAGGATGGCGGGTCAGGGATGAAGGTGAAACATCTCTTTCAAAAGTAAAATCTCTGCACAACCAGCTTGTGTATTTCATCCAAAGTAAACACAATAGCCTGAGAAACCAATGAGTCAGCTCACACACACACACGCACACACACACACACACACACAAACACACACACGCACACACACACACAAACATTCTTCTGCCAAATATGAATTTCAATTTTAATAATGCAACTAACATGAAATATCACCTGCATTTTACAATGTCTGTGCTTGCTATTGAATGGATGCCATTTTCCAAAGTACTTTTCAGTCAGTCAACAGCACTTGAAAACACAGGTTTCTCTATTGCCGTTGATGAATAACTATCATCTATGGAACATTTACACTCCACAGTATCTTCTTTAAAGTGGCAATAATTTGAGGTCTTGTTTTCTTACACATTTTCTCCCTCTCTGTTATATATATATATATATATATATATATATATATATATATATATATATATATATATATATATATATATTAAATAAATAATATAGTGATTTAGTTTTTCTTTTCATTGCACAATCACTGTGCATGACTGTTTGTAAGGTCAGTTTCCTGATAAGACAACATTGACTTGTTAAAAGTTCACTCCACTTGGGCTTAAATAAGAAGAAAACGAAAGCTAGGTCTCATTTTGGACATCCATCAACAAACTTTACTTTCTTTTTTGACTCTTGGTGAAACAAAGAAAAGGAGTTCAAACAATAATGTGAGTACTTCGCATTTTACACCATTTACACTGCATTAATGGTTTACCCATATACAAAGTGTCATTATAGATTCCGCGCACGCACGCACACAATTTTATATAAACTGTATAGATCAGGGGTAGATCAAATAATTTTCCATTTTCCAAAGAATAACACGACACACAAGCTTAATCAGTGCTCACCCGCCAGGATTACCACTTTACATGACGTGTTCTATGCATGTTTTCTCCTCTTTAATCGCAAATATATATATTTACATATATATATTTTTCCATATGATTGAGTGGACCAATGCCAACCTTGTCCTGATGCATTCACAGTTTTTAGATTCACAAATGTAACTGGAGAAAAACAGTAAAACAAACTGATATTTGATGAAACGTCATGAATATTATTTCATCTTAAAAACAAATAAAGCATCAAAAATAACTTGTGTTTTCTGACCTTTCAGACACTGATATTAACAGACGAGGAGAATGGGAAGTAAGTGATTCATATCATAATGTCACACTGACAACATCTTGCCTTAATCTTTCAGAAACAAACCAAAATCAGGAAAAAGTTGGGACAGTATGGAAAACTCAAATAAGTAGTGATTTCTTAATTTACCTTGACTTCTATTTCATTGCAGACAGTACGACAAACATTATTTAATGTGTTGCTCATGATTTTTATTTCTTCAAAATAAACATTCCAGTTTTGTTTCTTGCAACACATTTTAAAAACAGTTGTAACAGTAAAGCATTTACCACTTTGTAATGTTGTTATTCCTTTTTACAACACTTAAAAGACATTTAGGGACTGAAGACACCAAGTGATGAAGTGTTTCAGGTGTAATTGTCTTTATTGTAATAAGTCTTTAGGTGGGCAACAGTATGGGGTCTTCATTGTCGCATTTTGTGCTTAAAAATGCGCCACACATTCTCTATTGGAGACCGGTCGGGACTGCATGCAGGCCAGTCAAGTACCTGTATCCTCTTCCTCCGGAGCCAGGATTTTGTAATGTGTGCAGAATGTGGTTTTGCATTGTCTTATTGAAATATGCATGGCCGTCCCTGGAGAAGAAGGCAGTATGTTGTGCTCCAAAATCTGTGTACATTTCAGCATTAATGGTGCATCACAGAAGTGCAAGTTACCTTTGCCAAGGGCACTGACACCTGGCTTTTGGACAGAGGTGGGTAGTAAGGAATTACATTTACTTGAGTAACGTACTTTGAGTACATTTAATAAATATGATTTATATGACTTGTTTGCAAATAATCGCAAGGTGCCTCATTGGAGAGGTTGTGTCGCGAGAGGTTGCTATAGATACCAGTCTCCTGCTTTCGGTTAGAGCATGCGCGCTTATGTTGGAATGATTACTGAATTCAAGAAAGACGTGCGAGTTTATACTGCGGTCACGCCATGTCGCCTTCTCCAATTCTGTGAGGACGATCAGACTGTCTGTGCAGTGAGTTTATTGGACCAGGTCTCCAACTACCTCAAGTTCAGTCTATGTTTTCACTCCAAGATGTCAACAAGAATAGTTTGATAATGCGATGAACGATTTACATTGAACTGACATCGCAACTTATACATGAGTTACAGCAGTGCTTAATTTGTGAATTGGAAGGTCCCGGAACAGATCAGGGTAACGAATCCGGCATGTTACCTGAGGATGGAAGGTGTCGCGTACGAAAAAGGAAAGCGCAGGGGTGGGGGTGGGGTTGGGGGGTATTGGTGCGGTGGACTACGGAGAGGTGTCGCGGATGAAAGTGAAGAGGGGTAGGCAGTCCCGGAAAAAAGTGAAAGTGAACAGCGGGCTGGGTAGGAGAGCGGTTGAGGAGGGGGATTGGTAAAATGAGGTGCCAGATCAGATTTCAGAGGTGCCAGATCCGGATCCACCGAGTTCCGGCACAAATTAAGCCCTGGGTAAAATCATGAGGAACACATTAAATAATGTTTCAAGAGTTCACACTTAGCTGATGATTGAAAATAAAGCTTGTTTGGCATGCTGTCCCTGGAGAGAGCCCTGAGCTTATGAGATCCTCGAGCCCTGGGCTCCCTCCCCTTGCAGGGCGAGAGGGGAGTTTGAGCTCAGGTAGATCTCGATGACCCCCCCCTTGCTTATTTGTAGCTAAGTGTCAGATATGGATGGTTGAAAAGAAGTGTACTCGCTTAGAGCTTAGGTATGGTATAAAATTTTGTGATCAATTGCTTAGGGTGCTTGTTATTTGGACTGTGGGAGGAAACCGGAGAACCCGGGGAAAACCCACACGAGCACGGGAAGAACAAGCAAAACTCCGCACAGAAATGCCACCTGTTTTAGAAGGGGTTTAAACCAGAGGCATTCTTGCTGTGAGACAACAGTGCTAGTCACTGGCCACCAGGTCGCCCATTTGAAAAGGAGGGAAAGTAGGGTTGGGTGGCGGTGGGGGGGGGCTCTTCAAGACGAAGATAAGAAAGCTCTGGTTATTTATAGTGAGTTAGGAATCAACTTTTTGGATAATTAGTCGTGAGCTGATGCTGGAACAGCTGAGAACAATCATAAGCACGTGATCCTCTCGAAATTTCACTTGTTGTATTGTCTGCAATGAACTACAAGTCAGAGTAAATTTAGAATTCACTACTTTCTTTTTTATTTGCATTTTTTTTTTAACTGTCCCAACTTTTTCTGATTTGGGATTGTTTTAAAAAAACAAAAAAAAGACAACATTTATTTTATTTGTTTTGCTTTCCATAGCCTGTACATCTACACCAGTGAGAAGGAGAATTGTGCTTTTGGGAAGATCAGGAGATGGAAAAAGCAGTGCTGGGAACACAATTCTCGGAGGGAAAGCATTCACCCCTAAAGTTTCGGGTAATCCTGTAAAACCTCAGAGCTCAATAGCTCAGAAGAAAAGGAGATATGGCAGAAATCTCACGGTTATTGAAATGCCTGGATTCTTTGACTCAGATTGTGAAGACCTCGAGACAAAATCTGAGCTCATCAAATGTCTAGTTGAATGTGCTCAAGGTGTCGATGCGTTTGTGATCGTTTTAAAGGCTCAGAAGTACACAAGACAAGAACTGAAGATCATTCAACAACATCTGAACACACTGAAGGAAGATGTGCTTGACCACACTGTGATCTTATTTACATTTGGTAAACAACTACAAGGAAAAACCATCGAGGAGTTCATGAAGGACTGCTCAGAGCTACAGGAGCTGGTTGACAAATGTGGAGGCCGCCAACACGTCATAGACAGCAAATACTGGAGAAAACGTCAAAGTGGCTACAGGAGCAACAAAACTCAGGTGAAAAATCTGCTGAAAACAATTGACGGGATGGTGAATAAGAGCGGCTGCTATACCAATGAGATGCTGCAAAAGCTGGAGGAGGAAATTCAAGAGGAGATCAAGAACAACGAGGACAATCTGTCTCTGGAAGAGAAACGAGAAAAGGCAGAGGAAAATGTCCGGAATAAAATGCTGAAGAAGGTCGCAGGAGTGACGACAGGAGTGCTGATTGGTGCTTGTATGGGTGTAGGTGTTGCATTGGCTGCATTTTGGGCTCTTTTTCAAGCAATGTTCCCTCTAAGGGCATTGCTAAGCATGGCAACACTTGGAACACTTGCAAGAGGAGCATTGACAGGAAAAGCAGAAGGAGAAGACAAAGCAGAAAAAGCAGATGGAGAAGAAAAGGCTGAAGGAGGAGATGCAGATGAAAAAGCAGATGATAAAACAGGAGAAGGAAAAACAGCAGAAGCAGCAGCAACAGGAATAGCAGCAGCAGGTAGTGCCATGTCAGGAGCTGCAGGTACAGCCGTCACTGCTGTCCTGGGAACCGCAGCTTTTGCAGGAGCATGTGCAGGAGGAGTCACTGGATATAAAGCAGCAGAAGAAGCCGATTCAGTGTATGACGCCATGATCAAGGCAGCAACCCTCAACTATGACAATGCTGCGACCATGATTGAGAAAGTACAAGATTATGTCACTAATGCTTTCAATAAGAAATCACAAACAGAATAAAAATTAGGAATGAGTAAATCAGGTCTGTTTAAAAAATATATAAACAATGTTTTCCTCAATTATGTTGCCATATGCTGAAGAGGAAATGCCCCTGACAAGTGACAATGACCACCAAAAACAAAGCAAAAGCTTGAATTCAGACAAAACGTATTGAGGTAATGGAGTGATCAGACCAATTCCCTGAACTTAACCCAAGTGAAAACCCATGGAGTGACATTAAATGCAGATTTTGAAGCAAAACCCCAGAATTCACTGGAATATAGTTCACTCTTCTTTGGTTAAAATAACTTTTTCTTAGTGCCAGATATTTTTTGCAACAAGTGGCTCAGCAGTTATCAAAAACAATGCCTACAGTATTTTTGAAAAAAGCAATGGTAATTTGAACTGATGTGTAATAATGCCTTAGCTTATCACGCTCCTCAAAAATTAATAACAACAAGGATCCAGATGCAAGGTCGTTATTGACCGGTGAAAGACAGAATAAAAAAAAAAGAACAAAAACAGAAAAATGAGTGTGGAGCTGAAAGGAAAGTCCAGTGAAGTTCAGATCTGTATGGATCTCCGGAAACAGCTGACAGACCCGATAAACGCAGAGCATCTTGATGAGACACAGAGCACAAATGAACAATAACGAACTGAAAGATACAAAGAGCACCAAGCACATATATAGGAGAAATAATTAGTATCAGCTGACACGAATGAGGGCAACCCAGTGGCGCAGTAGGTAGTGCTGTTGCCTCACAGCAAGAACGTCGCTGGGTCGCAGGTTCGAACCTCGGCTGGGCTGGGTCAGTTGGCGTTTCTGTGTGGAGTTTGCATGTTCTCCCTGGGTTCGCGTGGGTTTCTTCCGGGTGCTCCGGTTTCCCCCACAGTCCAAAGACATGCGGTACAGGTGAATTGGGTAAGCTAAATTGTCCATAGTGTATGAGTGTGAATGTGTGTGTGGAAGTTCCCAGAGATGGGTTGCGGCTGGAAGGGCATCCGCTGCGTAAAATCGTGCTGGATAAGTTGGCGGTTCATTCCGCTGTGGCGACCCCGCAAGGGACAAAGCCGACAAGAAAATGAATGAATGAATGACACGAATGATCTGCAAACACGTGATCAAAACAGAACGCTACTACAACGCACATGAATGAAGCAAATCAAAACCATGTGACAATAACAGAGACACACCAGGATGTGCGCACAGCCTGCAACCGTGACAATAGTACTTCAGTTTAAAGAAAAACAAATATTGATACTGCAATTTTTCAACATGTTAATTTTCATTTTAATGCCTAACATTCTCATTAAACTAGATTTGACAAAAATATTTGAAATATTGAAATAAAAGCCAATTTAAAAAAAAAAATTCGCACTTTATTCTTTAAACACATTTTTAGACTTAATTTTTCTTTAAGGTTTCCAGTTTCCAAATGTACAGTGGTTAGCATCGATGCCTAACAGCAAGAAAGTCAAGTGGTTCGAGTCCCAGCTGGGTCAGTTGGTGTTTCTGTGTGGAGTTTGCATGTTCTCCCCATGTTGGCATGGGTTTCCTCCGGGTGCTCCGGTTTCCCCCAAAGACATGCAGTATAGGTGAATTGGATGTAATGTAATGTGTATTTATATAGCGCATTTATTGTGTATGGCCATACACCCAAAGCACTTCACAATCATGAGGGGGGTCTCTTCACACCACCACCAGTGTGCAGCATCCACTTGGATGATGCGACGGCAGCCACAGGACAACGGCGCCAGTGCGCTCACCACACACCAGCTATTGGTGGAGTGAAGAGACAGTGATAGCGCCAATTCTGTGGATGGGGATGATTAGGAGGCCATGATGGGTAAGTGCCAATTGAGGAACTTTGGCCTGGACACCGGGGTTACACCCCTACTCTTTACGAGTAGTGCTATGTGATTTTTAATGACCACAGAGAGTCAGGACCTCGGTTTAACGTCTCATCCGAAAGACGGCGCCCACTGACAGTATAGTGTCCCCTTCACTTTTACTGGGGCATTAGGACTCACACAGACCACAGGTTGAGCGCCCCCTGCTGGCCTCTCTAACACCACTTCCAACAGCAACCTAGTTTTCCCATGTGGTCTCCCATCCAGGTACTGACCAGGCTCAGCCCTGCTTAGCTTCAGGGAGTAACCGGTCTTCGGCTGCAGGGTGATATGGCTGTGGCTATGAACTAAATTGGCCATAGCCAGTGAATAGTGAGTGTGTTTCCCAGCACTGAGGGTTGTACTCTCACCGAGCGTTTCCACAGGCACATTGCGAGCACAGCTCAGTGACTGCTTCCAGTTCATTTACATAGAAGTTGAAATTTAACCCTCACATGGGGCATTAAGGGATTTAAATTTTGGGGATTTTGTTGGCAGCTAGCTCTCTGCAACTCTCACATGGTCGCCCACTGAAGCTAAGCAGTACTGCGCCCGGTCAGTACCTGGATGGGAGACCACTTAGGAAAGCTAGGTTGCTTCTGGAAGTGGTGTTAGTGAGGCCAGCAGGGGGCACCCAACCTGTGGTCTGTGTTGGTCCTAATGCCTCAGTATAGTGACGGGGACTCTTTACTGCTCAGTAAGCGCCGTCTTTCGGATGAGATGTTAAACCGAGGTCCTGACTCTCTGTGGTCATTAAAAATACCAAGATGCCCTTGGTAAAAGAGTAGGGGTTTAACACCCGCATCCTGGCCAAATCTGCTCACTGGCCTCCTAACCCTCCCCATATCATAATTGGCTTCATCACTCTGTCTCCTCTCCACCAATCAGCCGGTGTGTGGCGCAAAATGGCTGCCATCGCGTCATCCAGGTGGATGCTGCACACTGGTGGTGGATGAGGAGATTCCCCCAATGTGTAAAGCGCTTTGAGTGTCCAGAAAAGCTCTATATAAATGTAAGGAAATATTAAAATTATTATTAAAATTAAACTGTTGGTAACACTTCAGGTCACTACTCATGCTATTAAATACTGGCTTTTTACCTGCATATTAAGATATTAACTGTTCATTAGTCGTTATAAGGTATGAACTTATTCTGCATTCCTAGTCCTACCCAAAACCCAAACCCAACTTCCACCTTAATAACTACTAATAAACCTCTAATTAGTAGTTTAATAAGCTAGTGTTAGTTAATGGCTTTTTAATAGTGTGATTTGTGACAAACTAAAGTGTTATCACAGCATTGTAGGCAGTTGAGAGCGTCAAAAAGGTTGGGCTTAGTTTCTGGAATTTATATATTGACTTATATGGAATATAACAGCAATTTAAGTGGAGTTTATTTATAAACTAATTTTGAGAGGATCACGTGCTTATGATTGCCTGCAGCTGCCCTGCATTATCCAATTGATTATCCTCCAATCAGACAATTTCTAGGCCACTCTAAGATCCCTACTGTAGGTTCCAGATCACAGACATCCTCGTTTTGAAGAATCCCCCCTCCACCCCTACCCCCCTTTTCTAGCGGGTGGCACGGTGGCCCGGTGGTTAGCACTGTTGTTTCACAGCAAGAACGTCTTTGGTTCTGGCCATTAACAAAATCAGCAGACGTTTCTGTGTGGAGTTTGGACGTTCTCCCCGTGCTCGCGTGGGTTTCCCCCAGATTCCCTCCCACAGTCCAAAAACATGCAACTTAAGTTAATTGACTAATCCAAATCAGCACCATAGACACGCACTTAGCAAGTAGCTATCTCTTAAGAGCAATCCCTATATGTTCATTAGCTACTACATCAGGGGAGTTCTCAAGTTCGACCTGAGCTCAAACTCCCCTCTCGCCTTGCAACGTGACGGAGCCCCGGGCTCGAGGATCTTTTGAGCTCAGGGCTCTCTCCTGGGACAGCATGCCAAACAAGCTTTATAATTAATCATCAGCTCAGTGTGAACTATTGAAAGTGTCTGTATAAGTGTCTGTGAACGTGTGAGAGTGACCTTTGCACACTTATCTTATGCTTACCTGCGTTTGAGAAAACTTTTTTTGCGTTTGAGGTGCACTTCAGCTCTCAGAACTATATGGAGTAAAGAAAAACAAAGAGCGTTGGGGGTTTCAGTCTTTCCAGCAGGACTTGCAGCATATAACTTGGTGGTCTTTGCAAGCGTGTCCACCACAACAGATGCAAGATGCAAGACCACTGTGATAATTCCACAGGCACGAAGAGCTGAGTCCACCCCAGTCCAGTTTCTCATTGTGCGGCGCCCATGGAGGTTGGTCATGCTGACAACAAAATCAGGATCTGAGTCTCCTGAGTCTGTGGTGTCAGAGGGAGAAGACAATATATCGTGCAGCTAAGTATATCCAGTGCTATGAGCTGGAATTTAGAGCAGCTTTC